>JARJDS010046527.1:0-33009 GCA_030264155.1 Atheta pasadenae
TAAATATAATTTTTGTAGGACTACTGGTTTAGGAGTTATAGCTCCTCAAAGTTAACGTAATTCATTCCACGAAAAAACAACTACAAGAAAACTATAAGATATCTTTAACAGCCCGTATCTTTTATATTAAATAACAATTTTACTCCATCTAATAACCAATTTATTACCAATAATACTATGTAGTTTTTGGGTTAATTTAATTTTTGTAGGACTACTGGTTTAGAAGTTACAGCTCCTCAAAGTTAACGTAATTCATTCACACAAACAAAACTTGTTAGAAACCAATAAGGCTACTTTAACACCCTGTATCTTTTATACTAAATAAAAATACTACTCCATCTAAAAACCAATTTACTGGTTTAGAAGTTATAGCTCTTCAAATTTAACTTAATTCATTCCACAAAAAACAACTACAAGAAAATTATAAGGCTACTTTAACATCCTGTATCTTTTATACTATGTAAAAATATTGTTCCTTCTACAAACCAAAATATTTTCAATAATAGTAAGTACTTTGTGAGTAAGTATACATTTTGTGGGACTACTGGTTTAGAAGTTATAGCTCATCAAAGTTAACTTATATTATTCCACAAAAAAAACATTTACAAGAAAACTTAAAGGCAACTTTAACACCCTATATCTTCTGTACCGAAACAAAAAATTCCTCCCAGTAAAAACCAACTTGTTAACCATTTAATTATTTATTTATAACACCAAAATAAATTCTGTGGGACTTCTAGTTTAGAAGTTATGGCACGTCAAACTGTGCACAACACAAAATTCCTCACAAATTCCTTACAAAACTTTAAACACCCATAATATTTAAACCAATGGATATAATTACCCAAATAAAAAACTTAAACATTCCCTCTGACATTACTTACAACCTTCATATCGTTTCTAATGTAAATTATCATCACAACACGCAATAATATTTAAAAAAAATAAATATACTCACCACGAAAAATGTAACGGAATAAAACAATGTCACATAAACGCCTGAAAAGTCCTGGAAGAAAAACAACCCCGCCAAAACCATAATTGGTTTTATCCCTGTTGGTTTCAGCAATGCGCGAGCAGTTCTACCCGCCCCACTGTTGGTGGACAACGCATTTTCATCGTCATTCATCTTTTTATCTTTCATCAACAAATCCAATTGCATTTCAGACAAAGATCTTTGCTGAAATTAAAAAAAAACAAAATTATTACCAACGCCATCTATTAGGAGGTAGTTAAGGATTTAAAAATTAAAAAAATTACTTTAGGATCCTGAGATTTCGGTTGGTAACGATTGATCCATTCCAAAGAACGTCTTGCTTCATCAACACGTCCTTTTGAAACTAACCAGGCAGGACTTTCAGGAATAAACATAATCAAGACAGCTGAGATTAAAATATATACGTTGGCCATCCATGCTGTGGTCCTCCAACTGAAGAACCAACCTTTCAAGTAAGCTAATACCATTCCTGCAGGAAATAATTACAAAAATTATGTTTTTTAAGTTTTTAGGGGATTTTTCTTCGTTTAGTGTCATTTATTACCAACCTAAGGACGCAAAAGCTGGTGCGGATGAAATTAAGGATCCACGAATATCTGGACGTGCTATTTCAGTGATGTAAACTACAGCAGGACTGCTAAACCAAGCTAAAAACACAAAATTTTAGTTTTAAGGTTAAATATTCCATTTTTAGGTTACATCTTGACGTTTTAAGGTTAAAATTTTAATGTTATGTTATACCTGCTCCTAAACCAGTTAAGATTCTTCCAATTAAAATCATGGTGACGCTGTTAGCGCTTGCAATCAGTCCCCAACCGACGAAGGCAGGAATTGTTGACATTCTTATTGTGTTCAGTCGACCTTTGGCGTCCATTATGAACCCACCAACGAGGGCACCGCATGGTACAGCAATTACAATCACACTTGCTGTAAAAATAATTAAGAATATTAATATTTTGTTTGTTTATTGGGTAAATTTGTGTTGAAACATTACCAATCCATGTGGTTTCTTCTTTGCTAGCTGTTAGGTCAGTGCTGCCATCTTCTAGCTGTGGTACTAATATCGCAGAGTATGCGAGGGACATCCCCACGACTAAATGAAACGATGCGGATACTGCTGTTGCTATAAACTATTGGTAAATTGTTAAAAACAAATAAAATTTAGGATTTTGGTAAGAGAAATAAAGTTCATTACTTGTGGAACTAATGTTTTGATATTTTTTCCTTCATATCTGCTAAGAGATGCATTGCTGACTATCATTTCAACGAAGAGTTCATCTTGTTTTCGGATGTTGTCTTTTTTAAGACCGGCGTCTTCAACACTGAAAGAAAACAGTACGATAAATTTTGATAATTTGAAAAATGCATTTGACATATATTTGACATTTATTTGATAGAAGAATTAATTGAAGGAATTCAATAAACATAAATTTAAATTGTGAGTAATTAATGTGGGTATAATGAAGTGAAGTTTTGTTACTGTGGGACTACTGGTTTAAAAGTTATGGCATCTTAAAGATTGGTTTTTCTTAACTTGCAATAGAATTTTTAGAAGAAAATATTACAATTTGTTGTTTTAACAAGCAATAACTTTTAAACTAATTAAGATTATTTTTTGTAATAAAAACGAAAATATTTAGCGCTTTAGTGATAATAATTTGGTTAAATTTGGTTTTTGTGGGACTACTAGTTTAGTAGTTATAGCTTATCAAAGTTAGTTTAGTCAACTTTAGTAACATTTAATTAGATAGATAAGTCGCTTTTAAACACTCAATATCTTCAAAACTAATTAAATTATTTCGTCCTTGCAAAAACTAAATTATTAAGCATATATTCAGTTACATTAAGACCAAATTTTATCTTTGTGGGACTACTGGTTAAAGAGTTATAGCTTATAAATGTTAGGAAGTCAAATACATTTAGTTAGATAGGTAAGTCGCAATTCTAAACCCGATATCGTCGAAATTAATTAAAATATTTGGGTTTTGTAAAAGCTAAATTATTAAAAATATATTTAGTAATAATAAAACAAAATTTTGTTTTTGTGGGACTACTGGTTTAGAAGTTACGGCTTATCAAAGTTAGGAAGTCAAATCAAGTTGCTTTTACTTGGATAGCTAGGTAGCACTTTTACACCTGATATCTTCAAAACTAATTTAAATATTTGGTCTTTGTAAAAACTAAATTATTAAAAATATATTTAGTAACGATGTAACAAAATTTTATTTTTGCGGGACTACTGGTTTAGGAGTTATTGCTTATAAATGTTAGGAAGTCAAATACAGTCACATTTAGTTAAATAGCTAAGTCGTAATTCAAAACCCAATATCTTCAAAACTAATTAAAATATTTAGTCCTTGTAAAAACTAACTCATTGGGAATATACCTAGTTACGTTTTGACTAAATTTAGGTTTTGTCGGACTATTGTATTAATAGTTATGACTTTCTAAACTTCGGTATACTTTCAAAACAAACATTTTTATAGAAAAACATTGCAATTAAATCTTTTACGCCAAATATCTCATAAACAATTAAAGATATTTCATTTAAGAAAAATGTAAAGTAATTATAACATTTACAGTTATATTTTCTTTAGGTTTCATATTTTTGAGACTAGAAGTTTAAAAGTTATAGCTTGTTAAAATTCGATAAATTTTGAAAACAAAATTTTTCATCGAGAAGCATTAAAATTAGTTCTTCGTCCGTAAATAACTCAATAACTATCAAAGATATTTTACCCAGGAAAAACTCAAAATAATTCTAACACTTTCAGTTACATTTTCTCTAAATTATGTTTTTGTGGGACTACTGGTTTAAAAGTTATAGCTTGTTAAAATTCTATACACTTTCAAAACTACATTTCTCAACAAAACAGCTTTGAAATTGGGTCTTTTTAAGTAAATAACTCAATAACTATCAAAGATTTTTTAGCAAGTAAAAGTGAAACATATTTCTAAAATATTCATGTATATTTTCTAAAAATTATGTTTTTGTGGGACTATTGGTTTAAAAGTTATGGCATGTTAAAAGTCGATATACTTTCCAAACTACATTTCGCAATAAATCAGCTTAGAAATTAGTTCTTTTTCGGTAAATAACTCAATAACTATTAGAAATATTTTACCCAGGAAAAAAGTAAAATATTTCTAACATAATCAGTTATATTTTCTCTAAATTATGTTTTTGTTAGACTACTGGTTTAAAAGTTATGGCTTGTTAAAATTTGATAAACAATGAAATCTAATCTTTTATAAAAAAGTTTTAAAATTAGTTCTTCGATAGTAAATAACTCAATAACTATCAAAGATATTTTACAAAGGAAAACATTAAAATAATTCTAACATATTTAGTTATATTTCCTCTAAATTGTGTTTTTATGGGACTACTGGTTTAAAAGTTTTAGCTTGTTAAAAGTCAATGTAGTTTCAAAACTACATTTCGCAATAAAGCAGCATTTAAATAAGTTATTCTTCAGTAAATAACTCAATAACTACCAAAGATATTTTACCAAGAAAAAATACAATATAATTCTAACATTTTCAGCTATATTTTCACAAAATTAAGTTTTTGTGGAACTGCTGGTTCAAAAGTTATGGCCTACTAAAGTTAATATAACAAAATATTTTTGTTATGAAACCAGTCCAATTTATTCAACAAAATACACATAATCATATCTATCTGCAATAAAAACAAATTACCCACGCGTTTATTTTTAACCCCAAGACGTAACCTCTAAAATAATGCGGGCGATAACATTCAAAATGTTCAAGTTCAATCAATTTGAATGTAAATGCGACATCGCCAGCTGATGCGACAAAATAATTGATCAAACAATTTGATTCACCACACAAACATAAACATTATTCAGTTCTGGTTACTTCAAACAAACTAAATATGAACCGGTTAAACCAGTAGTAATTGAAAATTGAAACTAAAACGTCAAACTGACCCAGTTTTAATTGAAAAACATTAAAATTTATTTAGTTGAACATCATGCAACGTTGCATGTTTGATTCATTTTAATTGTGATTCCAATAAAAATAATAAATATTAAATATCTATTACGAAATCAGCAACTTATACAAATTGACAACAAATTTACTTAAATAAATGCGATGAGATTATTTTTGTTTGTCATTCCTTGATATTTTTGTCTTTCATTGATTTGTGACAACACGCGAAGGTTGAATCGTTTAATTCATTTATTTACTAACCTCCAGCTTGGTTTATGGTAGGAATTACACAAATATTGAATAATTACTAGATGGTTTACGAGGATTTGGGGAATTACTTAGTAATTGATGGAGTAAATTAGGAAATTACTGGAATTATAGTAAAAAAATATTAAGTTTGGATTGAATTTTTGGTTGTAACGTTTAAATAATTAAATATTTGGGATTTTACTAATCATTATATTGTTTATGATAGTATTGTTTGTGTTGAGAGTAAATTTGGTTATTGTGGGACTACTGGTTTAGGCGATTTAGTGACTTACAGTTGTAATTTCGTTTTTTTTGCTGATTAATTTTACTTTGATATTTACTTTTAACTTTAAATAGGGGTCACGTCTAAACCAGTGGTCCCACAATAACCAAACTTAGTAACAAAATAGTTAATATTAATATAAATATTGTAATGTTTAATTAAATATCTTTGATAGTTTTTAAGATATTTGATGTTTAATCACTAATTTTATTGTTTTTTTGTGCTCCGTTTTGATTTGAAAGTTTACCAAACTTTACCAAGCTATAACTTTTAAACCAGCAGTCCCAGAAAAATGTAATTTTGTAAAAATGTAAATAATTATACTAGAAATATATAAGTATTTTTTTGGATTAAATATCTGTGATAGTTTTTGAGATATTTAATGTAAAATCTAACCATAACGATTTTCTTTGATCTTTTTTGTTTCAAACGTTTAGCAAAATTTAATTAGCAATAACTACCAAACCAGCAGTCCCACTGAAACTGAATTTAAGCAAAATATAGCAGATAATATTGGGATTATTTTACATTTTTGCTGGGTAAAATAGTTTTAATAGTTTTTGAGTTATTGTCTGTAAAAGAAGTAATTTTATTGTTTCGCTATGTTATTTGTTTTATTTAAAAGTTTATCAAATTTTAAAAAGCTATAACTTCTAAACTAGCAGTTCCACCTTAATGATATTTTCGAATAAAATAGTTAATACAATCACAATTATTTAGGTTTTTTGTTTAACTAAATATCATTAATTGTTTTTGAGATATTTAATGTAGAACAACTAATTACAATGATTTTCAATGATAATTTTTCTTTCCAAAGTTTACCAAAACTTTATAAGCCATAACTTCTAAACCAGTAGTCCCACAAAAACGAAATTTACGGATAATATAGCAGATAATATTAGAATTATTTTAAATATTTGCTGGGTAAAATAATTTTAATAATTTTCGCGTTATTGACTGTCAAAGAAATAATTTTATTGATTCTCTGTGTTAATTTTTGATTTTAAAATTTACTAAATTTTAACAAGTTATAACTTTTAAACCAGCAGTCCTACAGTAATACAATTTTGTAAAAACATAGTAAATATTACTACAAACAATTAAGTTTTTTGTTTAAGTAATTATCTTTAATAGTTTTTGACATATTTAATCTAAAAAAACAAATTAACAATTATAATATTCAATTTAAAAGTTTACAAAATTTAACAAGCTATAACTTCTTAACCAGTAGTCCCAGATAAACTTAATTTATGGAAAATATAGCAGATAATGTTAGAATTATTTAAAATTTTTGTTGTAAAAAATTATTTTAATAGCTTTTGAGTTATTGACGGTAAAAGAACTAATTTCAAAATTTTTCTTTGCTTTTTTTATTTAAAAGTTTACAACATTTTAACAAGCTATAACTTTTAAACCAGTAGTCCCACAATAATAATATTTCGTCAAAACATAGTAAATAATACTAAAAACATTTACGTTTTTTGTCTAACTAAATATCTTTGATAGTTTTTGAAATATTTCATATAAAAGAACCAATTGCAATGTTTTTTCATAATAATTTTTATATTAAATGTTAGTCATAGTATAACAAGGTATAACTACTAAACCAGTAGTCCCACAAAAACTAAATTTGAGGAAAATATAGCAGATAATGTTTGAAATATTTTAAACAATTGCTGGGTAAAATAATTTTAATAGTTTTTGAGTTATTTACTGTAAAAGAACTAATTTGATTGTTTCTCTATGCTATTTTTTGATTTTAAAGTTTACCAAATTTTAACAAGCTATAACTGCTAAACCAGTAGTCCAACAGAAATAAAATTTTCGGATAATATAGGCAATAATACTAGAAATGTATCTTTTCTTTTTTCAACTAAATATCTCTGATATTTATTGAGATATTCGACATAAAACACTAAATGTAACATTTTTCTCTAACAATTTTTGTAATAAAAGTTTGCCAAACTTTAGAAGTCCATAACTACTAAACCAACAGTCCTATAATAACCAAATCTTGTCATACAATAACCACCAAAATACAAAACATACTAATTATAAGTACAACAAATTATCTTACTTAGTTTATAACTTATCGCGAGTCCAAAAACAAACATCAATATTTTCACATAAAATTATTATTAAAAAACACCAAACTTTAACAAGCTATATCTACTAAACCAGCAACCCTGCAGAAATAAAATTTCCTAAAAACATAAGTATAATTACTAGAAATATATAAGTTCTTTGTTTAACTAAATATCTTTAATAATTTTTGAGATATTTGACATAAAAGCACGAAATGCAATATTTTTCTCTAACAATTTTTGTAATAAAAGTTTGCCGAACTTTAAAAGTCCATAACTTCTATACCAGCAGTCCTAAAATAACCAAACCTAGTCTCACAATAACCACCAAAACACAAAACATTCTAATTATAAGTACAACAAATTATCTTACTTAGTTTATAACTTATCGAGAGTCCAAGAACAAATATCAATATTTCCACATAAATTTTGTATTAAAAAACATCAAACTTTAACAAGCTATATCTACTAAACCAGCAACCCTGCAGAAATAAAATTTCGTAAAAACATAAGTATAATTACTAGAAATATATAAGTTCTTTGTTTAACTAAATATCTTTAATAATTTTTGAGATATTTGACTTAAAAGCACTAAATGCAATATTTTTCTCTAACAAATTTTGTAATAAAAGTTTGTCAAACTTTAAAAGTCCATAACTACTAAACCAGCAGTCCCAACATAACCAAACCTAGTCTCATAATAACCACTAAAATACAAAACATTCTAATTGAAAGTACAACAAATTATCTTACTTAGTTTATATATAAGAACAAATATCAATATTTTCACATAAAATTATTATCAAAAAACACCAAACTTTAACAAGCTATATCTACTAAACCAGCAGTCCCACAAAAACCAACCCTAACCTAAATATACCTACCCACCCATAATTAATTTTTAGTTCAATTCAACAAATTATCTTGAATAGTTTTTAATTTAAACGCTTACAAAATACTTAATGAAAAAAAAATCACGCAAAATACTCATCACAACTCATGTGCATGCTCACATTATGCGCAAACGAGCAAATTTGAACGTAAACCCGTCGAAACTAAACTAATAATTGCTAATTTCGCAATATTGCTTCAACTCAAAACTCAACCATTAATATATCGTATTATTACCGAACAGACACAACAAAGTTGTATATTACATCACACGCGCGATATACTAGGCCAACAAGTCACAAGTCAAGTTCACTCGATTTCATTTTACCGCATTTCACATTTTCCAATTCGCAATCCGCAATTCACCACAATTTCTAACAACTAACGTAAATAAATTAAATAAATTAAAATAATACTCACTGTAAACTGTAACAACTCGCACTGAAACATAAAACACACACAAGTATTATTAAAACACTAAAAAAACAATTGAAACCAAATAAAGTTAAAATCAATAAAAAAAACCAACGCCAACTTACCTGATTTTATCCATGTTGTTTCTTTTGTTTTTCCAGTCTCTTAGTTTAGTTAATCAAGTCGCTGTGTAAAAAACAATTGAATAACGTTGACTGTTTTGCAGCTGAAACAAAAAAATTCAATAAACTTACACAACCCATAAACATGTTTTGTTATTTCTGCTTATTCAATTGTTTTGTGTGATAAAATTTGAATTTGTTGCAATTGTTTTATGTTTTGTTGAACGTATACTGTTCGACTAGTTAGTGTTTTGTTTTAGCTTTCAACTTTTGTTTTCACAAATTGTTTATTGTTGATTTTAGTCTGGCGTTTGGCGTTTGTTTCGTGATTTATTTTTGGCGATCACAGTTGGCGTCGGAAAATGTTCTCAAACGATGACACATTTTTGGTTTGTGTGGTGTGTATGTGTGATCGTTAAAATAACGCGTGTTATTAAAATGTGCAGTACTTAGTAGTTGGTAAGGACTAAAATAAAAAGATGGAGGCCAAGTTCGCATGTCAAGGATTTCTGCGTTGTGAATTTATTGAAATGTTACACGCATTTGTTGTTGTGTTATATAATCATGCATTATTTATATTACGTAAGAGGACAATAAGGTATTTGTTTTTTTTTTGCCAATTTTTTTTTGTTTTGGCTTGGTAATGTTTGGGATTTTAATTTTTTAACATGTTTTATTTGTTTTTATGGTAATTTGTTTATAAGTTTATAGGTTGGTGTATTATAAATTACTCAGTCACGTATTGGTTGTAATGTTTTAATGTTTTAATGACTGAACGTGATTAATTCCTTTCACATCTCTCATATTTCGTTTATATTTCATTTGTGTATATGCTAAATCTTGTGGTAAGTGATTATAATTTAGTATATGTTTGTGTAATATATGGTATTTGTTAATTATTTATTTTATTGTGGATGTTGACCTTAATGTGCGAAAAAATTAAAGTTTGTTAGTATTGCAAAACTTGTACGTACGTTTATTTTTATCATGGTTTTACGTTTTGGTTTATAGAATTTGTATAAGTCAGTTGATGTTGTTGAAAATTTTATTATATACTTCCAATTAGTTGTTTTATATATTGTTGAAAAGAAAATTGTTTTTTGATAAATATTTTTTTAGTAATTAATGTTTAAAGATTATATTTCAAATTTGAGTAGTAAAAGTTGATATAATTGATTTTATTTACTTTTGGGGGTATAACATTTGTATCACTCAGTTGATTTTATTGAAAATTTTATTGAATATTTTCTATTAGTTGCGTTATACATTGGTAAAATGAAAATTGTTCTTTGATAAATAGTTTTTCTGTAATTAATGTTTGAAGATTATATTTCAAATTTGAGTAGTAAAAAAGTTGATTTTGATATTTTTTACCTTTTTATGTATAACACCTGTATCACTCAGTGGATTTATTGAAAATTTTATTACATACTTCCAAGTAGTTGTTTTATACATTGGTGAAATGAAAATTGTTCTTTGATAAATAGTTTTTCAGTAATCAATGTTTACAGATTATTTTCCAAATTTGAGTAGTAAAAAAGTTGATTATGATATTTTTTACTATTTTTATGTATAACATTTGTATCACTCAGTTGATTTTATTGAAAATTTTATTATATACTTCCAATTACTTGCTTTATGTATTGATTAAAAGAAAATTGTTCTTTGATAAATTGTTTTTCCGTAATTAATGTTTAAAGATTATATTCCAAATTTGAGTAGTAAAAAAGTTATTTTTGATATTTTCTACTTTTTTATGTATAACTCTTGTATCACTCAGTCGATTTTATTAAAAATTTTATTATATACTTCCAATTAGTTGGTTTATATATTGGTATATAGAAAATTGTTCTTTGATAAATAGTTTTTCTGTAATTAATGTTTAAAGATTATATTCCAAATTTGAGTAGTAAAATAGTTGATTTTGATATTTTTTACTTTTTTATGTATAACTCTTGTATCACTCAGTAGATTTTATTGAAAATATTATTATATACTTATAATTAGTTGTTTTATATATTGGCAAAAAGCAAATTGTTCTTTGGTATATAGTTTTATAGTAATTAATGTTTAAAGATTATATTCCAAATTTGAGTAATAAAAAAGTTGGTAAATTTGATATTTTTTATTTTTTGGTGTCTAACATTTGTATCAGTCAGTTGATTTTAATGAAAATATTATTGTATACTTCCAATTAGTAGTTTTATATATTAGTGTAAAGAAAATAGTTGTATATCAATTAGTTATTTTGTAATTAATTTTTAAAATTTGTATTCCAAATTTGAGTAGTAAAAAAGTTAATTTTTATATTTTTTACTTTTTGGTATATAACATTTGCATCACACAGTAGATTTTACTTAAAGTTTGATGACAATTTTCCAATTAGTTGTTTTATATATTGGTGAAAAGGAAATTGTTGTATATTGATTAGTTTCTTTGTAAACAATTTATAAAGTATATATTTCAAATTTGTGTATTTAGTTAAAAAATCGATATAATTGCTATTCACATTTTAGTACATAGTTTTTGTATTACCTAGTAGATTTAGTTAAAAATGTTATTGTAAACGTTCAAATAGTTGTTATATAAATTAGTGAAAAGAAAATTCTTTTAACTTCAATAGTTTTTTAATTAGTTAATTTTAAAGTTAAACTTAAAATTTTTATTACTGAAAGTCAATATATTTGCATTTTTGTGCTTATTTGTGTATAACACATGTATTACTGTGTAGATTTTAATTAAAATTTTATTATACATTTTTAAATAGTTGTTTTATATATTAGTAAAAAGAAAATTATTTTATCTTTAATAGTTTTTTAGTAATTAATTTTTAAAGTAATACTTCCATTTTTTAATACTCAAATTCAATACATTGACATTTTTGCACTTTTTTGTGTATAACACATGTATCACTCTGTAGATTTTATTTAAAATTTTATTATACATTTTTACATAATTGGTTTATATATTAATAAAAAAAAATTAATTTATCATTGATAGTTTTTTAGTAATTAATTTTTAAAGTAATACTTTAAATTTGTAATACTTAAATTCAATATATTGTCATTTTTGTACTTATTTGTTTATAACAAATGTATCACTTTGTAGATTTTATTCAAAATTTTATTAAACATTGTTAAATAGTTGTTTTATATATAAGTAAAAAGAAAATTAATTTATCTTCTATAGTTTCTTAGTAATTAAATTTTAAAGTAATACTTTAAATTTTTAATACAGGAATTCATTATATTTGAATTTTTGTATTTATTTATGTATAACAAATGTATCACTTTGTAGATTTTATTTAAACTTTTAATTTACAATTCCAAATAGTTATTTTATATATTACTAACTAACAAATTGTCTTAGTGTAAATAGTATTTCTTTAAATAATATTAAAAGTAACCATAACAAATTCGATAAGAAACAAATTCATAAATTATACTTTTTTTCACATATTCATACATAAAATGTATATCACTCAATAACTTACACTAAAATTTTTAATAAACATTCCCAAATAGTTGTTTTCCATAATGTAAAAAACAAAAATGTTTTACCTCAATTAATTGTACCGTAATTAATATTTAAAGTCTACAACACACCTAAATAAAACTATTTTTAAACTTTTTATCACATTTTTATCTATATAAAATAAATCACCCATTATTAACATTTAAAAAAAAATCCATATCCATTAGTCACTCAAACAACACTCTACCACAATATAAAAAAAAATTTAAAACTAATTATAAACATTATAAACCACAAAAATAAACAAACAAAAAAACTTTAATTCTTTCTAAAAATTTACCAAAAAAAAAAAACAAAAAACATTTTTTTAAATATAATAATGAATAATTTATGCTCAAACATTCAACTCGTTTATTTCGTACTTTACCCCACAACACATTCTCATTTACTTTCGATAATTATCGAAACAAGTACATACTTACTCCAAAAACACGTTAAACGTGGTTAAGCATACTTGAAACAATTTAAACAATTCCAACTATTTCAAACATCATTATCAACACAAAACATGAAATTATTAATTAATATTTTAAACAAATACAATAACTTACCTACAATAAACAAAATTTGTTATTAAAATCAAAGAAAACCAATAAAACCAACACGATCACTGACTCATTACTGACAATTACTTATAACTTTGAGTTAACAACATTACCGTCAACAATTAAGTTTAATAACCGTCGCAATCACCATAAACGTAAATGTTAATATAAATATTAAACATTTAACAATTAAACATCAACGTCAAAATATTAAATAATCAAATAAATTCACAAAATTTAAATAAATAATTAAAAAATTAATAATTTTAAATTGTTTTATAATTAATCTTTAAAATCACAAATTTTAATTTTAATTATTATTTTTATTAATAAAATTTAAATGTTTATTTTTTTAAAGTTTTAAGTAAAATTTTTTTTAATTTTCTTGATAAAATGCCAACAATGTCAACAACTGATCGAGGAAAGGCTCAGGATTATCGAGCAGAGCCAGGATGTGTTGCCCGGTTAGAGCTTGGAAGTGAACTGAACGAGAACGGGACACAAACCGCGAGCGAACGGCGAGAATTCACCACCCACGCCGTCGTGAACACGCTGTGTTCATATAAAATGGCGAATGTGAATAAATGAACAAATATTACTTTAAAATCAAATAAGGCATGACGAGACAATGAGTCACGTGACTTCATACAAATTGATTGGAATTGAAACAACATTATTAGTACTAGTAGGTAATTGTAGTAGGTAATGTTCAATTACTTTTTTGTTTTGTTTTTTTTTTGAAAGAAGAAGAGTATTTAAGTTTTAAAGACAACAATTCACTAATAATTATTAGTTTAGCTTTGTGAGGTGTAAGTAGGGTTAATATGAAAGTGGATAAAATTAAAGTTAGGGTAATACTTAAGGGGTAAAACTAAATTAATTAATATTTTACGTTTTTTTTGTTTTTTTTAGACTTTTGATGATTTCGTTGATTAAGGATTAAGTTTTTTATTTTTCTTTGTTATTTTCCGATACGTTGTGAGCAGTGACAGTCTATATTGCTGTTGCTGTTGGTTATTGATTTTCCGAACAGCTGTTTTGCTTCTGTTTTGCTTCTGTTCTTTTGTGCTACGTTTCCAAGTTGGGTTGACTCGATTTACTCGATCGTATTCTGGTTCCTGACTGGTTCTTGACTAATAGGTGGTTAGACTGTCCTATAGGTATAGATAATATATAATCGAAGCGTCTTTGGCTAGTTTGTAGTCTAGGTCTAGGGTAAATTGATGTAAATGTAAAGTGAGGGTACAAAGGAAAGTGAGTGGAAAGTTTGTGAGTTTGGAAGCTTGGAAGTTTTCTACCTGCATTCATTTCAATGGATGAGGATTAAATGTTGAAAGATTGAAGTGAATTAGGTCAGGTCAGGTATAGTTTATGGTGGGAATCCTTTTTTGGTATTAAAAGGTTTATTAACAATTTGGTTTAGAGTGGTAAGTTAAGTTGAAAGTGGAAAATTTTGACAAGAAATTAATATTGGTGGGTTAGATTTTAGAGTATAAAGTTTTGTTTTTGTTTTTGGTTCATAGAATTTGTATTACTTCGTTGATTTTGATTAAATTTTTATTATATATTTTCAAATAGTTGTTTTAGGTAGGGGTGAAAAGAAAATTAGGTTTGGTTGATTAGTTTTTTTGTAATTAATTTTTAAAGTTTACATTACAAATTTGTTTTTTGGAAAATTACTATTTTAGACTTTTGTACGTTTTGGTTCATAAAATTTGTATCACTTTGTATATTTTGTTTTAATTTTTAATATATATTCTCTAATAATTGTTTTATTTTCTGGTAAAAAGAAAATTAGGTTACGTTGATTAGTTCCTTTGTAATTAATTTTTAAATTTTACTTTCAAATTTGTTTTTGGAAAAATTTCAATTTGAAGCTTTTGTACGTTTTGGTACATAAAACTTGTATCACTTTGTATATTCTGTTTAAAACTTTATTATACATTCTCAGATAGTTGTTTTATATAGTGGTACAAAAAATATTGGGTTATGTTAATAAGTTTTTTAATAATTAATTTTTAAAATGTACATTACAAATTTCTCATTGGAAAAATGTCAATTTAAATCTTTTTTTACATTTTGGTACATAAAACTTGTATAACTTTGTATATTTTGTTTAAAAATTTATTATACATTCTCTGATAGTTGTTTTACGTAGTGGTACAAAAAATATTGGCTTATGTTAATACGTTTTTCTATAATTCATTTTCAAAATTTACATTACAAATTTGTTTTTGAAAAAATTACGATTTTACACTTTGGTACATAAAACTTGTATCACTCTGTATAATTTGTTTAAAATTTTATTTTGTATTCTATATTAATTGTTTAATATAGCAGTAAAAAAAATATTGGCTTATGTTAATAAGTTTTTCTATAATTAATTTTTATAATTTTCATTACAAGTTTCTTATTGGAAAAATTTCAATTTTAATCTTTTCTATATTTTGGTCCATAAAACTTGTATATCTTTGTATATTTTGTTTAAAAATTTAATATACATTCTCAGATAGTTGTTTTATGTAGTGGCAACAAAAATATTGGCTTATGTTAATAAGTTTTTCTATAATTCATTTTCAAAATTTACATTACAAATTTATTATTGAATAAATAACGATTTTAAACTTTGGAACATTTTGGTGCATAAAACTTGTATCACTCTGTATAATTTATTTAAAATTTTATTTCGTATTGTGTAATAGTTGTTTTATATAGTAGTGAAAGAAATATTAGTTTATGTTGATACGTTTTTCTATAATTAATTTTTAAAGTTAACTTTACAAATTTGTTATTTTAAAAAAATGCTATTCAAGATTTTTTTTACATTTTCGTACATAAAACTTGTATCGCTCTGTATAATTTGTTTAAAATTTTATTTTTTATTCTATAATAATCATTTTATATAGTAGTAAAGAAAATATTGTAATATGTTAATGCGTTTTATTATAATTAATTTTTAAAGTTAATTTATTCAAATTAGTTATTTAAAAAAATACAAATCTAGATTTTTTAAAAATTTTTGTACATAAAACTTATATCGCTCCGTATATTTTGTTTAAATTATTAATATATATCCTCTAATAATTGTTTTATATAGTAATAAAAAAAAATTGTTTTATCTTATTTAGTTTTCCTTTAATTAATTTTTAAATTTTACTTTAAAATTTTTTTATTGTCTAAATTACGATTTTAGACTTTTTTTACATTTTGGTACATAAAACATCTATCACATTGGATATTCTGTTGAAAATTTTAAAATATATTTCCCAATAGTTGTTCTTTTTAGTAGTAAAAAGACAATTACTTTATCTTGATTAGTTTTTAAGTAATTAATTTTTATAATTTACTTTACAATTCTGTTTATAAAAAAATTTCAGCTTTAAACTTTTTTACGTTCTGTCCCATAAAAATTGTATCACTTTGTATATTTTATTAAAAATTTTAATATACATTTCTAAACAGTTGTTGCACACATTAGTTTTAAGAACATTGTTTTATCTTTATCAGTTCTCTCATAATTAATTTTTAACTTACATATTCCAAACTTCCAGACGAAAAAAGGTGTGATCACGATGTTTACATAGATAAAGATAAACAATACTAAACATATTAAACAATATTAACATCATAAACGCACCATAAGTCCATGAACAATTTCCTTGGGGTAAGTGACACTGCAGATCGTAATAAACATTTACAATAATTGTCACACAACAATCTCAAACATCCTGTTTCTGATTTGTTGTGTTAAGATAAAGAAAATTTATATTTCCATAATTAATTAACGTAATTTGTTAAATATTGTTAATTATAGTAATTAATTATTAATCCGTATCATTGTAAGACGAGGTGGCCGAGTGGTTAAGGCGTTGGACTGCTCTGCCCGCGTGAGTTCGAATCTCATCCTCGTCGTTAATTACTTTTTCATTTAATTTGTTACTCATAAAATAACACGAAACTCTAATCAAAAATTTGTTAAGGTATTTATGAGCACGTTTTATTTATTATCAGTAACGTGATGCACAAGTCATTTTTGTTTTTGGTTCATTCATTCATGGAGGAATTTGTGTAATTGTCGTATCAATTAATTGCAATTAATAAAAGTCATGATTGACATGATACAAAGTGCGAATCTCATTGTAAACTACGTAATTGCAGATTAAGATTAGATGCGTAATGATTAACTAATTTGTAATTAATCAATCACGTTGAATGTAACGTGAATAAAACCAGTATGATGCGATTTCGTTTAGTTGTGAAAAAAATTACAAAATGATGAAAAGCTAAACATTCTGTGACAATATCAATAATATCTTATCAATTAAGGTAAATTCAATTGTGGAGATTTATAGACAACATATTTTTGAAATTTTCCATTGATAATTAATGTTGATAAAAGTATGTTAAAATAATTTATAATTTATATAAGTTAAATTACGTTTGCTTTTTTTTACTAATTTTAAAAATTAATTACGGATATACTAATAATGGTAGAACTATTTTGATTGGTCTACTATGTAAAATAACTATTTGAAAATATATGATAAATTTTTCAACAATATATACTGAGTGGTATAAATTTTATGAGGTAAATTGTAGAAAAAGTCTAAATTTAGGTATTTTTGTTATAAATTAAAAAGTGTAATTTTAAAAATTAATTACGGATAAACTAATTAAGATAAATTAATTGTGTTTGCACTAGTATTTAAAGCAACTATTTAGAAATATAAAATAACTTTTTCAAGAAAAAAAATTGAATGGTACAAATGTTATAAGATAAAACATAAGAAAAAGTATGATTTTCGATATGTTTATTTGTTATAGTTAGAAATTTTAATTTTAAAAATTAATTACGGGTGAACTAATTGTGAAAATGCAATTTTGTTTTTACTAGTATATAAAACAACTATTTGGAAATATATAATAAATTTTTTATCAAAATATACCGAGTGATATAAATTGTATCGGGTTAAACGTAATAAAAGTCTAAATTATTATATATGTACCTATATAATGTGAAATATTGATTTTAAAAATTAATTACGGATAAACTAAGAAAGATAAAACAATTTTGTTTATTCTAGTATATAAAACAACTATTTAAAAAAATATAATAAATTTTCATTATAATATACTGAGTGATTTAAATTATATGAGGTAAAAAGTAAAAAAGGTACAATTTTTATATTTTTATTCAAGATTATTTAAAATATTGATTTTAAAAATTAATTACGGATAAACTATTTAAGATAAAACAATTTGCTTTATTTTAATATATAAAACAACTAATTAAAAATATACAATAAATTTTTCACTGTAATATACTGAGTGATTTAAATTATATGAGGTAAAAAGTAAAAAAGTTTGAAATTTTACATTTCTATTCAAAATTATTTAAAATATTGATTTTAAAAATTAATTACGGTTAAAGTAATTAAGATAAAACAATTTGGTTTGTTCTAGTATATACAACAACTATTTGGGGATATATAATAAATTTTTGATTAAACTAAGTGATATAAATTGTATGAGACTAAACGTAAAAAAAAATTTAATTTTGATATTTGTATTCAAGATAAATTGAAATATTAATTTTAAAAATTAATTACGAAAAAACTAATTAGGAGAAAACAATTCTGTTTTCATTAATATATAAAACAACTATTTAAAAATATAAGTTAAATTTTTCAATTAAAAAAAACTGAGTGTTACAAATGTTATGAGATAAAACATAAGAAAAGTATAAGAAAGACTTAATTTTGATATTTTATATTAATTTTAAAAATTAATTACGGAGAAACTAATTAAGATAAAACAATTTTCTTTTTATAAGTATATAAAACAACTTTTTGGAAATATATAATAAATTTTTCATTAAAATATACTCAGCGATATAAATATTATGAGATAAATAGTTAAAAAAATCTATTTATCTTATTTTTTATTCAATATAATTTGAAATAATGATTTTAAAAATTAATTACAGATAAACTAATTAAGATAATACAATTTTTTTTCTACTAGTATACAAAACGACTATTTAGAAATATATAATAAATATTTCACCAAATTATAGTGAGTGATAAAAATTTGAAGAGACAATACGTAAAAAAGTGTCAACATTTTGATATTTTTATTCAATATAATTTAAAATAGTGATTTTAAAAATAAATTACCGATAAACTAATTGAGATTAATTAATTTAGTTTTAACTAGTATATAAAACAACTATTTGGCAATATACAACACATTTTTCATTAAAATATACTGAGTGATAAAAATTTTATGACACAATTCGTAAACAAGTGTCAAAATTTTGATATTTTTATTCAATACAATTTAAAACATTGATTTTAAATATTAATTACAGAAAAAGTACTTAAGATAAATCAATTTCGTTTTTACAAATAAATAAAACAACTATTTGGAAATCTGTAATAAAATTTTCAACAAAATATACTGGGTGATATAAATTTTATAAAGCAATACGTAAAAAAAGTCTTAATTGATATTTGTATTCAAAATAACTTGAAATATTAATTTAAAAAATTAATTACAATGAAACTAATTAAGATAAAACAATTTCGTTTCCACTAATATATAAAACAACAATTTGGGAATGTATAACAAAAAAATCAACAAAATCTACTAAGTGATACCAATTTTATAGACCAAAACATAAAAAAAAAATCATTCACAAGTTAAAGAAATTCTGAAAAAACAAATTTAAATAAAAATAAAACACAAATAATTATTAATAAATTCTTCATTTAATCAATGAAATAGTTAACAACGCGTGCTTGAAGTATGCTAAATATACAATGTACGTCTTCACATTCACATCAATAAAATTTATAATCTTTACAACATCATCAAAGCCTCCACATTTCCAACCATTTCCAACCAATTACAAACTGTACCAACCCTTAATGCCACCCCTTGGTCACACATCACTCAAAACCCCATGAAAATCCACAATAATTACAAATCTACCCATCATTTAACTCATCACTTAAGAAGAAACGAATTAATTTAAACAGTTTACCTACAAATTACAAAATAATTAATAAATTGACTAATAATTAAAAACTAATTAAATTAATTACTTAGAATTCTTAAAAACTAACATCACGATTCATCAATTAATATACTCCTTCTTAAAAAAAAATATTTTCGAAAAATTAAAAAAAAAAAATTCAATCAATGCATAATTAATTAAGTAATTAATTAATTAATTACTCAAACAGGAAACAACACATCAAATGTGAATTCAATAAAAATGTATCTTGGAATGCAAACAAATACAAAACGCATCAACAATTCGGGTGTTGACAGAACGAAAAAAATTAATTATTATTAATTACCGTGACTAATTATGGCGTGATTAACACTTTGTACAACATACAAACTAAATTCTTCAAATGCTTACAAGTACTAGAATTTATAAAATAATAATTTATACAGGGTGTACAAAAAAAATTAATTTTTTTACAACTTAATTAATTAAACTAATTATAAAAAAATGACTATGACTTAACAAAATTAATTTACTGGCTTTTTATTTATGATTAAATTTTTTCAAAAAATTTCAGAAAAATTTAATACTAAAATTGAATCATTTTTTCTAAAAAAAATTAATACTGCGTTTAAATTTTTGTGAAATTTTTTTTTAAATTAAAAAAATTCATTAATTAAAAACAGTCAGTCAATAATTACATACAAATATTAGCTGTGTGTTCATCAATCACAATCACAAACGATGAGACGATCAAACGCGCTTGATTTTTTTGTTTTCGTATATAAATTTATAAATATTGTTATAAACAATTAAATAATTAACAATTTTACAATATTACAATTCACAATTTACAACATTTGGTTTGTACTCTTTAGTACAAAGGCACTTTTACCTTGTTTTAGAATTTTTTACTTCATTTTTTTAAATAACAACAAAAAAAATGTTTAAACAATTTCAGAATTAAACAAATTTCACGTCATTATCATTAAAATCATTCAAAACATAAAATAAAATTTTTCCCATCAATTTTGGTCCATAAATAAAAATTCTGTATCTGACCCAGACTCAGAATTTATTAATTTTTTTAATAAAACATTTATATCAATTTTTTTATTAAGATTTCCGCCTTCTACGTCCATTATAAGCTAAAATATCCAATTCTCTATCTCGTGTGATCTTAACCACAGGTACTAACTCCAACCGATTCTCCAACAATTCTCTATTACTAACATTCTGATCGATTGCGCTCAAATTATTATTATTAATATTCTGAACTTCATTCTGAGTATGATTCGAAATAGATCTTTTGATAATTAACTTCGGAATAGTTTTCGTTCCAGTTTCTGCATCTGACTTGATGACTAGATAATCATCATCGACGTTAATAACTTCAGAATTTTCCTCTAACGCATTCGTAGTGACTGTAGCAGATGGCGAATTGACGCTAACAGACGTAGAATTTTTCTGTAACCTTCGTTTTTTGCGTTTTTTACGATCATCGTCAACGTTAATTGGTTCATGGTTTTGTAGTAAATTAAAATTCTGAGACTCAGAATACGATAACAAAGCCTGCGCTTGACACAAAGATGGGGGTAGAGTTTGGGGAGGAAATAAAGGTTCCGGTTGGATTCTATGTAACTTCATTTTGAGATCATCACTCGACAACACGCCATATTTATTATTCTGAGTCTCTTGACTTTGACTTTGACCTTGACTTTGACCTTGTAGTGGTAAATTAGGAGTTAGAAATGAATTCTGATAGTAAAACATTTGATAGTATTGTTGTAATTGTGTCCACTTCTTCCACATCTCCAAATTAATGTCATTATAGTTCGGAGTCAAATTCTGAGTTAAATTCTGAGTCTGGAAACTATTTAAACCAATCAGATTGTTGGTAACTCCTCCTACATTTAAAAGTTCGGCATTCTCTAAACCAATTCGGTAATTCTGAAATTGTTCCGCAAAATTCTGAGTCTGAGTCAGACTTTGTGTTTGATTTATGTGTGGATTTTGACCTAAAATGTCCGAAGTATAATTTCCTTGCAGCCGTTTCGAAATATCTTCAATCGTAGACTTTTTCCGTTTTTCGCCAACTTTTTCGCCAACACCTAACTTTTCTACATCAACTTTGGTCGGTTTCGGACGGAGAATGTCCTTGTTTTCTTTCGTCGGCTTGATTTTCTTGGTCCCCTTGCGTAAATTCCGAATGATCACTTTGGTTTCTTCAATCGTGCAGGATATATCCTCGTCGTAGTCCTCGTCGATGTCATCGAGTGGTGAATAATGATACTTAGAATGTGAAGGCACACCATTGACTGCACTCGCGACATTTGTATCACAACTTGGGTTAGTTTCACCAGCACTTTGTGGATGATTAAGATTAGGAACATTTGATTGGTCCGCAGTAGCTGCCGTAAATTCTCCATCTGATTCACGCGTTTTTGGTAACTTATCTTCTCCAACTGAATCATTAACATTAGGTATAAAACTATTATTTACATTAACATTTGAACTAGACGTATCACTAATTGCCGCTTTTTCAAAGTCTTCAACCACAATTTCTCCATCTCCGCTTTCTCCATCTGGTTCTCTATCGTTTTCTTGATAATCATGGTTAGTTATTGATAAATTCATTGGTACATCGTCATCGGTATAAAGTTCTTCATTATTATTAGTAGAAGCTTTTGGTGTAGTGTCAGAATTACTCACAGAATCAGAGTTAAGTGAGTCAGAACTTTCTAAAATTGATACAACGTCCCCATCAGGAATTTTCTGAGATAAATCTTCAACTAAACTAGGAATCTGTAACAATTTTTCTTCCGGTTGAAGCGTAGTAGACTCAGAATTTAGTAATGGTTTATTCTCCAATTGATTTTTAACCATTATACTCCTTTCCGAGTCGTTATCTACACAATCAGTTATAGTTTTTTCTTGTGGGACAACTTCTGAAATTATTCCATTATCCTTTATCTGTTCTGCAACACCTGTTTCTGAATCTACATCCATTTTAGTATCCTCATCACCAGTATTGGGTATATTGTCACCTTTAACACTATCTGATTTAGACTCAGAATAATTCCCCATAACGTTTTCTAAGTCCTCGGCATAAGTATCAACTGATTTAGACATTTCTACATCTTCTATGATGTTTTTACCTTCAACTTCTTTATCAAAACTTGTATTCTCCAACAAATCAACAAATTCTGACTCTCCAATCTCCATTTTGCCATCGCTTGTTACACTTTCTGGTACTACCATATCTTTTTTCGCTGACACTAAACATTCAACACTTTCTAAATCCATTGATTTTTCTCCAAAACACATAGAATCAATTTTTATCGACTCTCTATCCCCAACATTTTCTTCAATACTGTCTTTAAAACTTTCTTCAACATTTTCTGAGTCATTTTCTTTCGACTCAAAAATATTTGTAGTCAAGTCAGTATTTAGTTTTAGTTCTCCATTACTTTCTTTAAGCTCCTCATTCTGAACTTTCAATTCTCCAGTTATTTCATTAACCTCGCCATCTGTTCTTTCTTCATCAACCTCACCTGCAATTAAAAACTTAAAAACTTGCATTTACGACTTTCTGACGTCAAAGGTTATTACAGAAAAAATAAAATGTTAGTACACAGACAGATAGAAAATGGAAACAAGACACAGAAAAACAAAAAAAATTAAAAATTATATTCAACCTTACTTACACAAAGCTTTCGTTTCGTTTGTTTCATTAGTATTGTCGCATTTATCAGAGCTAATCTCAGAATTCTCCAACTTATCTAAACTCTTATCTGGAATATCCACGCATTGTATAGACCTAGTTTCGCCATCTTTGGATTCTTCAGTTAATGCTTGCACATCCCGACTTTCTTCAAGGTGTTCTTCAGTTTTCTCTGAATCTTTACAGTCAGAATTCTTAAATTCCGAGCCTAAACTCGTTTCTACATCTGATAATTCACAGGGTGGTTCTTTATTGATAAAATTATCTATATCTCGCTCATCAATTTTATCAACACGTCGAAAACTATCCGAACCAACGGATTCTCCATCTACTGGTCTCTCCTGATCCAACTCTAGGTCATCAAATACATCTTCGGGATTATACTCAGAATTTTGTGTAGTAGTTTTAGGTAGTAATTCATTCAAATCAATAATATTTTTAAGTTGCGTATAATTCTGAGTCTTAACACCTTCTCTATCAGAATCTGAACTGGATCTCAAAAACTCGTCATCTAAATTAAAATCATCCGGATCAATAAATAATTTTTTCTTTGGTACCACTGGTTTTGTCGGAGACTCAGAAATATCTAAATTTGTTTTAATTTCGTCTAAATTAATCAAAAAGCGTTTCTTTTGTTGTTGACTACTACATAAAAGATTCTGAGTATTCTGTGACTCATTCTGAGTTTCAGAATCACATTCTGAACTTGCTGTAATTCTAGGTCTGAATTCAAACTTTTTCTGAGTCAATACAAATATATCATCGATTTCTTTATTTAAATCCATAGCTTCCATACCTGATGGTTGATCATCTAAAACTTTTAAATCTGTAGGTTTCTGAGTCTGATTAGATTCTACAGCTTTCTGAGCCTGAAATTGTCTAAATTGTTTCTTGTCCGCTAACATTTTCAGTTTTCTCGCAAGCGGTAATTTTCGCAATTTCGAAGATATTGATGACTTCTCCGAATCGGTGCAAGATGTATCAGTCCCTGAAGATGACTCAGAATCTGAAGAAGACGACTCAGAATCTTCTGAACCAGAACTACTCGATGACATTGAAGACATAGAGTTATTACGCATTTTATGGTTGAGTTTCTTCAATATTTGCAAATTCTCCAATTTTTGTTTAGTCTCAGAAATAGACTCAGAAATTAATTCTGGAATACTCTCTTGAGGTACCACTTCTTTAATTTCATTAACTTCAGAATTATCAAAATCTTTAGAGTTAGAATTTAAACGTTCAGAGGATTCAGGCTCAGAATTTTTGACAGGTTCTGAAATAACTAAAAAAGAAGTATAAATAAAATTATCATCACCAAATTTTAGTAGATACTTACTTGTAGAACACAAAGAATCCAAGGGTACATTGTTCTGAGTCTCACCACTCGTAGAACCAGGCGTAGAACACGTAGACACCGTCAGAATTTTATCTGAATCTATGTCAGGCATTGCTTTACAAGACCTCTCCCCACCAGACGTACTATTAGAACTCAAAAGCTTTTCTCCAACTGGTTCTGAAATTAATTTATTAACATAACTACAGTTCGTCATATTCTGATCCAAACTCGGACGTTTTAATTCCGGTCGTAATCTAGGATCCTCCAAAACATGCGGATGACTTCGCCGCCTAGTCTCAGAATTATATCCTATCCGATGTCCTGATCCTGGACTGGGTAATCCAGGTTTAACTTTTTTCTGACCTTGGTCCCTTTGGTCCCTTACATGTGCTGAATGGTGAGGTAAATGATTTGGAGTCGTTCCAAGTTGGTTCTGGTTCTGAGTCTGAAGATGTTTTAATCTTGGATCTGTCGGTCTTTCGTTTTTATCAGTCTTTAACGCAATCACAATCGGCGGTTTCGGACTAACTTCCTCTGCTATCAAATTCAGAGGTATTGTTTCGATAATTGCAGGAATGTTAAGCTTAGAATGATTGGTAGCATCTAGAGATCTTTCTAGGAGTGTTTCAAAGTCTTCAGGACGTGAAGTCACCAGAGGTTTGGACACAGAACGGTCGTCTTCTAAACTTGGAAGTTTATCAGAACGTTTCTTCTTGTATTCGGCTAGGGATAGTTTTTTTCTGTCACCAATTATTGACTTAGAAAGTTTGTTAGGAATAGAATTTAATGTTGAGGATTCAGAAATTTCGGCTTCTGATTGTTTGACAGACTCTGAAACTGAAATTTCGGGATTAATCTCAGAATTGGTCCTAGACATTTCTACATCAACATTTTGTATAGTACTACCAATCATTTTAATTGGAGTATTGTTACAAGTTTCAAAACTTTCTGAGTCTACTTTTTCCGGCATATCCACGTCAGATATAGTTAATTCTTTCAATTGAGCCTTAGTCTTAGTCTTCATCCCCAAAAATGTATCCTCTTGAACATTCTGAATCTTAGTACTATACCGACTTAAATTCTCCAACACAGAATCTTGGATTTTAACCTCAGAACTTAATATTTCCTCAATAAAAACCCCAGTACTATCGGAACAATTAACTTTATTAACTTTATCAAATTTCTCCAACAATTTCTCAGACTTCTGAATCTGAACAATTGAAGACTCCACTAAAGATTCCAATTTTTTATTTCTTGCACTTGGAGTTTTGATTTTAGTCTTAGTTTTCTCGTCCTTGGTCAAAATGCTAAAATTCCGCTTTTCACTAATAAATTTTTCGTTGATCTCAGAATGATCAAACCTGTCCATTTTCTCCAACTTCTCTTCAATATTATCTCTTTTCTCCTCCTTATCCTCCTTTTCCCCTTTATCATTTTTGGAATGTTCCTTGGAATGTTTCTCAGAATTTCTACGATGAACAATTTTTTTCTCCAATATTTTCTTATCACTTTTAGAATCAATTTTAGGCACAAACTTAGAACGTTCTTCACCCTTATCTTCTCCAGATTTAGAACGATCTCTTGCTTTATCTTCACACGAAGATGTAGAATTTATCGATGAGTTTGTAGATTCATCAAATAAACTCAAACGTTCCATACGTCTTTCTTTGTTAATTTTAGAAACTTTAACATCTTCAAAATTCTGAGTCTGATCTTTATCCTTAAAACAATCTTTAGTATCTTTGGAATTGTCCTTGACTAAATCTTTTGTATTTGATAACCGATGATGTTTAATCTTTTTCGTTCTATCTTCATTATGCAACTTTTTAACTTCAGAATTACTAATACTAGAATCAGAATTAGTCCTCTTACGTTTTTTTGCATCTTCTTTACTCCTTATCTGCCAATCATCAGTTTTACCATCATCAGTTCCGCTAGAACTTCTCCTACGTTTCTTTTCTTTATTTTCCAATTTATTCTCCAATATTAGTTTATTCTCAGAATTTAATTTCTTCACCTCCAAAAATTTCTTTGGTTTTTTCTCCATCAATGCCTCTGAAGTCAATTCTCCCAAACTTTTAATCTTATAAGACTTACAATGTTCCTTCCTTTTCTTAGAAAGATGTTTCCGAACTTCTTCTCTGTCTGATTCCTTCAACTTTACAAAAACTTGCTTCAACTTCGGCAATTCTGAGTTTGTCAAGCCATCATAATTAATATCCAAGTTTAATTTTTCTGGGATTACAACATTCACCAATTCTAAGTCTGCACTTTCAAGTGAATTCAATGTTATTGTGGGGTCAGACTCAGAATTTAATTCTTCTAGATTAACAGGTGTGTTAGGAGTCCTAGGTGTATCTGGACTTCCTATAACATATTCTCCATCTGTTAATTCCAAATTTTCTATACCTGACGTCATTGGAGAATTTAACGAAGACAATGACAAATCAATATCTTCGGTATTTTCTGAATCTAGATTACCGTCGATTATGATTTCATTACAGTTATCTATTAACATTGCTTCTACGTCTCCTAGGGAATGTGGAGAACATAATTCTGCATCTAATTGAGGCATATCAGAATTTCCGTTTAAAGTTTCTGATGTTGGTGATGTTGACTGATTCTGTAATTCAGGCATTTCGCTTTCAGCAACTGGAGAATTTTTTCCATCCTCTGAATTTTCTTTATTTAAATTTTCTGTAACTAAATCTTTTTTAACTTCCAACAAAAGACTTTCTGTATCTTGTTTTTCACTGTGTTCAGGCTCAGTTTTTGTAGTATCAACTTCCGATTCATTTAAACCAGAAGTTTTACATTCCTGGATGTGACATACTTCATGATTTTCTTCAGTTTTTGGTTCCGCATCATTTTCTCCAGATTCTAAAACTTCTAAATCTGCTTTGTGAACATTCTCCATAATAATGTCATCAGTTTGTGTTGAACATTCAGAATATTCAGTATCCAAACTCACTAAACAATCACTAACTGCACTCACGCAAACTTTCTGAGTCTTCCCGTTTAGAGAATCCGTATTTTTAACCACAGTTATTTTTAAAACTTCACCTCCGATTTTTAAAGTCACAAAATCACCTTTAACCACAACACTTTCTTCATCCACATCCATTTTTCTATATTCAAGCTTTTCACCAACAGACAATTCTCCATCGTTTACTTCTAAGTTTTCCGGTCCAAACACTTTACCTTCGTCAGATTCTACAACCTGGTCTTTGTTAGCATTTTCTACGTCCATTGTCTCAGTCACATTCTTCACCTCATCTTGTATCGGTACTTCTGTATCTATTTGAGTTTTAGATATTATTTTCGCAGGCGACAAATCTTGTTTAACAAACATATCCGAATTCTCCGTATCCTCATTATCCAGAAACTCTTCAATGTCGTTCAAAGGTTTCGGAATCTCTTCTAAAGTACTACCAGGAGTTCGAGGACTCAGAAAATCATCCGATTGTACAGATTTACTACCTGACTCAGAATTTTTATAGGTTCTAAAATTATTCTGACTTAAATCATTCTGAATCTCACCAGACGTAGTTTTAATTACAGAATTATCCGGCACCAATTTATCAGATGGAGAATTATGTTCGGTAACATTCCGGTTTTCATCCACATCATCTGTTTTGTTATGATCTCCAAATACAATTACCGAACTTGCCGGTACATCAGACACAGATGGAGAATTCATGGGATTTTTCTTAACTTCAGAAATTACAGAAATATTAGGATTAACCGGAGTACACGGTTCTTTAATCACAGAATCCTGCGTCAAATTCAAAGGAGATGTTATGACTGACGTAGATGTAGAATTTGTCGCCAAGAATCCTTTAATGTTCTCTGGTAATTTATCCACTTGCAAATGGATATAATCTGCTATATTCTCTGATGATATTTCAGTAGAATCTAAAATATACAAATTTTCTCCAGGGTTTTGTCCAGGTATCTGCGGCTGGTGACCTAAGACCTGATGACCTTGACTTTGGTGTTCATTCTTTTTCGATTCTTCAATGGGATCTTCAACAGGATTAAATCCTTCAATAAATTGCTTTAAGACAGGGTTAGTTTTGTTCTGGACAATCTCAGAATGTTCTCCAATTGCATGATAATTCATTTTACTCAAAACTTCACGATTCTCCAACTGGGCTACATGAGTTATCGGGTAATCCCTTCTATTCTGGTAGTGTTGAGCGTACTCTACTTGCTGGGCGGAGTTGTAGTTCAGGTTTGGAGAGACCCTCGGGGGTGCATAATGTCCCACATCGTGGTAAACCCTGTTTCTCGGAGACATGTTTCTGAGATCATACGAAGGAACTTGTACTTGAACCTGAGCAGGTGGTCTATACCCATATCCAGCGCGGTAAATTTCCTGCGAGGGTATTTTCCCCGTAGATGGAGAATTTGGTACCCCAACACTTAAATTTGCCGAATTTGAATTGGACGCAGCCGCTGGAGTAAAGTAATTAGCATAACTAGCAATTGGAGAATTCGTCCCTTGATAACTCCGGTAATTTCTGTAATTCCCCGGTAATCTGTTATAGTAAGGGTTAATCTCAGAATTTAAATAAGACCCTTCGTACGAACCATGATTGGGAATAAGCGGTCTTTGATACTGGCTCAGTTTGTAGTTCTGAGCGTACATGTCTTTTTGAAGGTTAACGTATTGCCCGTGGTATTGCCCATGATGGGGATGATGGTTCAGATGAGATTCCTTCGGATGTAGAATATTTCCACTGGAGTAATCTTTATACAAAACATTACTCCCAGTCTGGTAGCTTTTGATCTGACTTGGAGTTTGGACCGCTGCATGTAACTGGGTTTGTGTTTGTGGCTGGGCTTGGGGATGTAAATGATGGGTTTGTAGGTTTTGTTCCACAACCGAACACATCATATAGTCTTTCTCTTTGATTCGACCTTGAACACTTTGTAGGCTTTGCGCTTGGCCCTGATGAGCTTGCGAGGGGTGCGCATGCGGGTGGTGGACTTGCACATGCACCTGCTTTTGGATGACAGGTGTGAGGTGTTGTTGATGGGCTTGGGGTTCGACCATTTCAGCAAATTTCACCTGCGAGAAACTTTTAGGTTCGGCGATCATGTTGTAATTATATTGGTTGTGGTATATGGGTTGGTAATCGCTCGTGCTTGAACCTCTGGGTAAAGGGTTGTGATTATGGGGAGCCACGCGAGCGATTGGACCCTGGGGTTCGCTGGTAGATGAATCCATTTGAAACTTATCGTCTTTTTTACGCCATTGTCGCAGGGTTGCCGTTGAACCCTAAAAAATTAATCAAACTTTAATATGATGTAAAACTTAAACTATTAAAGATAACAATGTCAATTAAATTTCTAAATGTATTCCAGTTTATTGTTTAAGTGGTCTATAAATTTAGTTAGTGTGGGACTACTGGTTTAGAAGCAGGACCTCTTTAAAGTTGGTAAGTACCTCTAACAAACTTAATGTTATTTGATGAGTTTATAAAAAAAACTTTAACAAGCTATATCTTCAAAACTAATTAAAATATTTTATATCTAAAAACATCAAAATATTTGCCTAACTTTTAACTTCTTCAGTCCTAAATTTCATATTTGTGGGACTACTGGTTTAGGAGTTATGGCGTCCCAAAGTTATTAACACAAAAATTAGTACTAAATTGTACAAAATTTTAAAACAGCTCATAATTTAAATATTAACAACAATATTTGCTTCATCAAAAAACAAAAATGTTTATCAAGCTTTTGACTACTTCAGGTATAAATCTAGTTTATGTAGGACTACTGGTTTAGTAGTAATAGCTTCCTAAAATTGGTAATAAATTTTGTAATCTATAACCATGCACAACTTACAGTTTCATGGTGTGAATGTGTTGTGGTTGTAATAGACGACGCGCACGAAATGGCCGCAACAGAGGCGTGGTTGAGATGCGATGCTCCGCCCACATTCGGGGCGGAGCTATGTGCCGCAGGGGCGGAGTTCCCGTTCGATGAGTAATGCAGTATCGGATTGGTGGACATCGCAGACGACTGCTGACCGAATTGAACTCCAGCATGATGCATTAGGCACTAGAAAAAAAATGACAACTAAAATTAGTGCAACCCTTCGCTTTCCTCAATGTAAAGTTCAAAATCTAAATCTGGTCAAGTCATTAACGCCTTGGTATTAATTAACATCCGCATGCTAATTGCATTGCCATGTCGCTGGATGCTGGGTTCATTGCGCATGTCACGATGACTTAAAAGGAAGACTTGACTTGAGCCATATGTGGTGGTATTTGTACGCATAACTGACAAATTGTATATCAAGCAAAGTCAACTTAACATAGGCCACACTATGCAATGTTGACTTAAACTTGTTGGTTTGAGTCGGTTTGAGTTGAGTCAAGTCGTGGCTAAGCGTGCGCATCGTGCGCTTCGTGTGCAACGCCATGGTCTGAGTTAAGTCAACTTAAGTGGTGTTAAATTATGTGTGAACAAGGAAACAACACGAGCTACGTTTAGTTTACAAGACGCACAAGAGATTTTTTATGTTTTACTTAATATTTCATGTTTGTTATCGATTTTTATTACTTTACTTACAAGCATGTTAACATGACTGTTTTATACTTGGAATGCTTAAAATAGACTTAAGTAACTTAAGTTATGTTATGTTTATGTAGTTGTTTTATCTGAAATGTTTAATTTAAGTTTGTAAATTAATTACGGATAAACTATTTGAGATAACGAAAGTTTCTTTTTACCATTATATAAAACAACTATTTGACAATTTTTAATAAAATGTTCAACTAAATATACTGGGTGATACAAGTTTTATGGAGAAAAATGTAAAAAATATCTAAACTTCATTGTTTTCTTCAAAAAATTTGGTAATTGCAACTTTAAAAATTAATTACAAAAAAACTAATTGAGTTAAGACAATTTTCTTTTCACTGTTACATAAAACAACTATTTAAACATTTATACTAAAATTTGCAATTAAATCTACTAGGTGATACAAATTGTATTAAGCAAAACGTAAATAATATCTAAACTCGGATATTTTCTTCGTAAAGTTTGGTATTTGAAACTTTAAAATTGAATTAAAAGAAAACTATTTGTGTTAACACAATTTTCTTAGCACTATTATAGAAAACAACTATTTGAAAATTTATAATAAAATTTACAACTTAATCTACTGGTTGGTAAAGATTTTATGGAGAAAAATGTATAAAATATCTTAACTTCATTGTTTTCTTCAAAAAATTTGGTAATTTCAACTTTAAAAATTAATTACAAGAAAACTAATGGTATTAAGACAATTTTCTTTTCACTATCATATAAAGCAACAATTTAAACATTTATACCAAAATTTTCAATTAAATCTACTGGGTGATACAAATTGTATTAAGCAAAACGTAAAAAATATCTCAACTTGGATATTTTTTACGTAAAATTTGGGATTTGAAACTTTAAAAATGAATTCCAAGAAAACTATTTGTGTTAACACAATTTTCTGAGCACTATTATAGAAATCAACTATATGAACATTTATAATAAAATTTTCAACTAAATCTACTGGGTGGTAATGATTTTATGGAGAAAAACGTATAAAATATCTTAACTTCATTGTATTCTTCAACAAATTTGGTAATTGCAACTTCATAAATTAATTACAATTGAGTTAAGACAATTTTCTTTTCACTATCATATAAAGCAACTATTAGAAAATCTATTGTAAAATGTTCAATTAAATCTACTGAGTGATACAAATTGTATTAAGCAAAACGTCAAAAATATCTAAACTTAGATATTTTCTTCGTAAAATTTAGCAATTGAAACTTCATAAATTAATTACGAGAAAACTAATTGAGTTAACACA
>JARJDS010046535.1:0-10308 GCA_030264155.1 Atheta pasadenae
AGAGTTTAAATATTATTTGCGCGGTAAATTCAAACAGACTGAAACAGACATATCGATACTGTACATAGATTGACAGAGAACAACATAGCGGCGTTGCCAGACTTAAAAATTCCAAAAATGTTGTGTTGGTCACGTCTCCACGGGTACAGTCTTATTAAAAAATTATGGATCGCTTAGCTATGGCTTAGCTACAAACTCGTATACTGTTGTGGCGCATAAAACCAACACTTTTTTATCAGAAATATTAGAAAAACAAATTATATTCTTTTGTAATGTTGTTTTCTGTCTGGTATTTACAAAATGCTTTGTTTAACATTTCTAAGAAAAGAAATGTCCCCAAAATAATCAACTTGGAGACATAAGAAGTGATAATTTGCAATAAAAAACGTTTATTTTCTCTTGTAGAAATTCATTGGTATGCGTGTCACAGTTATTCAGTGATTGTAGGATTCAAGGAGTCCCGAGGTGACACAGAATTCTCTGGTATTCAGGCGTCTAAACTCCTTTGTTCAGTGCTTTGCTTCACAAAAACCATACATTTTGCAAGAGATTTTACTTCGAATTGAAAAGCGTTTTAGTCTATCCTTTTAACGTAAATTTGTATTCATTCTACTTGTATTGTACAACATCATTTCAGACAGGACCTTTTTAATCTGGATTACATTTTTTCGCTTTAATTTTCATTGTAAATAGAAAGTTACTATTATATTTTTTACATTACATCAACATTTTAAAAAATTTAGTATGTTATGTAATCAGAAAAATTGAGTAAAACACATATGTGACGGTACGTTGCTTACTTTTGCATATAAACGAAAATGCAAATGTTGATATGAGTTGGTAGTTAGTGTGTTTGGGTCACGGGTGTGTTATAAAATTCAGTGATAGCTCAAACATGAATTGTAATACTAGAAAACCAAATGAAAAAAAACAACAGTTGCTGGAATGCAATTTTACGAGTTTGGTAATCTCTTCTGCTATCAGATTTAAACAAGTCCAGGCGCTGGTTAAAATATCAGTAACTATTGATGGGATATTTGACCAGTCGTCTGCTTGATAAATTGCGAAATTGAGTTTTTATCGTGTTAGAATGGATATAAAACTGGTGTTTTGTTGCCAATATATCACTTAAAAAAGTGCAATCAATTTTCCTTTATGTTTGCTATAACTACCTCTAAAAACATTGCACAAAACTTGATAGCAACTAGACCTTGTATCAATTTTTTTACATTATTTTGAACAAAAAACCAAACTTTAAAATGTTTAATTCTGGGCAACTATGATTAAAATGTATTTGTTTAAACAACTATTTTGAAGTAATGCTAAAAAAAATTTAATATGTAAAATTAAATTTATTATTGCCCACTTTTGCGGATCTGCATAGTCTTCTCTTCGAGTTGAATTTTAATTAAAACTATTTACATACCACAAGAACTTCGCCACGAATTTTAATATCTCACAATTTTTCAATGCAAAAATGTTCTCCGTTTTATTTAAGAGTAAAAATAATTAGGGTACGAAATATTTAAAGTCCATTTTTTTAAACTATTCAACTTGATAACATTTTGCTAAAAATTAAAAAACTTACAATTACCAAGTAAAAATAATACATACTGTCAAAATCTCTGGCAATATTGGTTTTATTTTTTTGCAACATAACCGTAGTTTCAATCCATAAATTCTTATATTATTGTTATTAAGCAAAAACAAATTGAATTGCTTGCACGTGCAAAACTCTCAAATTCTCTAATCTCAACAGTATCCCGTTGTTTGGTTATGTGAACGTCGATAAAAATATCCACACATTGTTACCTAAAAAAGCAAAAGCGATTACTTCAACTAAATGAAACACAAATTAAACAAATAGGGTTAATAAAAACCAGTAAATATTTTTAGTTAAACTCATATAGTTTTAAATTGGTCCTGAAAATTGTATTGTATATATTCACAGCTCACTACACATACAATTTTCACGTGTTTGTTTTCCGCAATCCTGCATCACTCCTGTATGCACCTTGTGCTTGATAGTGCATAACATGTTTACACAAACATAACCTCGACCATAATACATGCAATTGTGATTTGAGCAAACATTTCCACACTTAATTTTTAGTAAAGTTCGTAAAAAATACAATAATTCAGCAGATTATTGCGTATGAAACTCGTAAAATTGCAAAATGGTATCCATCTTTACATTTCCTGCAAATATAGTGATGAGGCACAAATATCTTTCTTTAAACTAGACATAAATTTCAATATAACCTAATCTAACTTTGTGTAAAGAACAAAAATTATAAAATATTTAAGACAAAAAAATCAAATAACTAAACTAATAATTTATAGATACCACGTGCTTCATGGTGATATATGCAATTCATATGCAGATCACCAATGTGCAAAAAAATATACTCCATTGCACAAGGATTTTATTACGTCACTTTTCAATACTGCTCACGCCACTCATATGTTTGTTGACCTACTTAAATTCCAATATCAATCCTCTCCCACATGCGTTTCTATCACAGACTTTTGAAGCGAATCCTTTATATTCCTAGGAATAGGATAATATTTGGAATCTGCAAAATGTAAAACGTCAACTACACTTTTATATTTTTTGTCAAACCACGGTACATTCACATGTTTCGTTGACAATGTATGTACAAATCAATTTCATCTTTTATTTTTTATATATACAATTATTTTTGAATGCTGAAAAAAAACATCAAAGTTAAAGCTTATAAACTTTGTGCTGAGTCTTTATTTTCTGAAGACTAACCTTGAATATTGTGATACACATCCTTATTGTGTTTTTTATAGATCAAAGCAATACTTCCGCATTTTTTTTATTTTGCAAATCACGAACATCGAGATTGGAGATTTTTAGATTTTTCAATTAAACCTAAAACAGTATGAGTTTAATATAAAAATGCTTTACAATACTCACTATATGTTGTTATCTAGGAAGTTCAAAACTTGGAAGATAAATCTTTGAAATCTTTATTAAAAATAATCTTTAAAGCGATCAAAGCGATACTAATTTTGTGTCTGTGTTTTGTTTTCTTATGCGTCACTTTACCACCCCATTTCTTACGACTGCAAAATCGCAGGTGGCCTATGTGACTCATGTTGCCATAAGCCCCAACGATCTGACCATATTTGGTAATACTCATCGCGCCCGTTTCCTATTTGCTAACGTCTCCCCTATCTTTCTCTCAATGTCTTATTTTTTACTTTAACCAAACTCATATCTTTTCGTCACTCTGTCTCGTGCTTTCGAAACAAACTGTTGAACTTGTCTAACTAAATCTAAAGTATTTGTTAAAAATCTGGTTAAAAATCAAGTAAGCGCAAAACTAAAACAATTGACTTGTGCTACAAAACAATATCGGTTTATGTAGAAATACAGTGACTAATATTTGCTGAACGACTTTGACAATCAAACAAAGAAACAAGGTATCCATGGATAAAACATAATACAATTTAATTTTATTTAATGTTTTGATAAACTATTATTAGTTTAGTCGTAGACATTTAACGAAACGGATTGTAAATTGAGCGCTACAATGAAAATAATTTACTATACTTATCCGAAAAGTCCAGAAAGAGAAGACAATAAACCTTCTCCTGGCACATCATCTGGCACTGCTCAGAATAATGCGGAGCAACCTAAGGGTCCAAATATAAGTGCCAAATCTACTAATTTTACTCATCGAGTAATGAACCGTGCATTGAAGAAAGGTGTTTTATTGCTTTGTCAAGATAAAAAATTTGGGAAGAATGGTCCAGTGTCAGCTGATTTAATAAAGCAGTCTACTAGAGCAGCGTTCCTAAGTTTAATTGAAGATACCAGGCATAATCCAGAGTTAAAGAGGAAACTCATTCATAAGTTGGAACATTATGAAAAACATAATGTTATACTATTGGATTCAGAAATTGCCAAAAGTACATCAGATAATAAATGTACTGACAGTACAAATGAAAAACAAGATAAGTAATAAACACTTTGTTCTTTTTTCTGTTTGAATAAATGATTCTTCATAGCATATTTTGTTGGGTTTTTCGTTGAATTGTTTATTTTGCAGGTTTCCATTTCTTTGTAGAATTAAAATAATTTAATTATTATTTTCACAAAAATAAGTAATAGATGGGTTGATTATTAAATCAAGAATAGTTGTAACTGTTTTAGTTTAAGTTGAAATTGTCTATCAACCAATTTGACAACAAAAATGTATTTCATTTAGAAATTGGAGTTCACATTTTTTGAATTATCATGAAATATGAATTCATTGATCGTAATTTCTTTCATTCGTTTTACAGATTGCTTTTGAAAGTTTTATATTTTTATTTAACAGTTACTATATATTTCTAGGACAACAGTTAATAAAAGGCAAATGCCACAAGTTCTATAATGAATGGTAAATCTATAAATAGCTACGGCCTGGAAATAAACTTCTTGTTACGGTATTCCAAAGAATTTATAAAAGACGGGAGGAGACCCCACAAATTCTTCGAATCCTTTGCAAATATGTATGAATGATCTGCACCAGAAAAACAATTTCCATCAATTTTTTGAAATATTTTCATTAAAATCATAGGTCGTATTTTTTATGTTGCCACTTTCTTTTATATTTTACACAAGAAACGGCGGTATAATTCTAGGTAGTTTTTCTGTAGCTGTTTGATTAAATGTAGTAATCATGTATAGGTCATAGATCGATAAAATCCTGAAATTCCTAAGAGATTGCCGAAGATTTATACCCATTGACAGAATATTGAAGAATAACAAATTGTATTATTGTTGACAGTTTATTATTACATTGTAGATTAAATATAGTGATTAAACAAATATTTACTTAGTTCCTAATAAAGTTTAATTACTTTTTTAATTGAAAATATGAATAATAAGTAGTTTAGTTAGCTAATCTTCAGACCAATCACAAAGATATCCAGGTGGTGGCAAAAGTGGTATCTGCCCAAAACTAAACTTTTCTCCCAAAAACAAATTAATCATTCCAGTGTCCAATTCCTCAACTTTTGAGAAACATGTAGAAGGATCGAATTCGGGAATTTCAGTATGAGGAAGCATATTACCTCCCCAGGAATGTGCGAGTTCCGATAAAGCAAGAACAGTTTCTGGTCTAGTTTGATCGTAAGATGGTGAACTGGTTTGTACATTTGGTTGTGGAGCAAAAACAGGCTGCGCAGTGGGTGCAAATCCAAATAATGGCATTTCATATTCAGTCTGCTGGATAAATCTATTTGCTGAACTAAAGTTAGTTGCTGTTTGTGGTTGTTCCTGTTGTGGATTTGAAACATATTGCCCACCAAAAAGACTAACACCATTGTCAACTGGACCTACTAAAGAAGGCTTACTAGAAGCATTAAAGGAAATACTATTACCAGTATTTACAGGAAAAGTAGCTCCTGCATATTGTAAATTATTTTTAGGTTGCGACCCAAACTTTAAGTTGTTTATTCCACATTCCTTCATAGGAAACATGGAATTCGATGTAGAAGCAACCAGTGATGAATTTGATGCAGCAACTGGTGCAATTCTGTGCTGCTGTCCTGCAGGAGTGATATAAATATGCCTAACAATCCGAACCACTTCTTCGGTAGGTCTCATAAGCTTATTTTGATTTTGTACTGCTGTTTGCATAATACCATTTAAACTATGTTTATACATATCAATGTTTCCAGTTGCTTGGGCTTCATAAAATCCACACCGAACTTCTTCGAATGAATAATCTTGAAATCCAGGGAATAAAGGTTTATCTTTAAATGGTGAATATGAAGAAAGTAACCACTGTTTTCCTTCCTTTGCAAATGTCATGTCTGTTCTGATAGATTTCAGTAGTTGTGCGGGGTCCACCTGCGTCCTTTGAAGCAAGACCGATTTTCCTGCATTGTTTGCTTTAGCTTAAATTTAATTTTAAATATAATTATTTGATTGTTACATAAATTTTGCTTAAAGTTACTTACAGCGAGGGTGTTCATGTTCATATCTGCATGAATTGCCAAATCTACAGGTTCCTAGCAGGAAATATTTACACACTACCATTATTAATGATTACAAATCTTTATGAAATTTTAGTTTGATAAATGTCAAATTAATGACTACTTTAGTTTGAAGCTTGTCGGAAATTTGACAACATCAATACAAATAGGTTTGCATTACCAGCCTACTAAATAAAATCAATAAACAAAAGCATGAATGATAACAAATCAAGAAGTCTTTCCCGAAACAAATGACATTTCTGTTTTAAATTGGAATACTGTTAATGAATAGTTAAATTGTTGATTGGAAACAAATGTGAAGTGTCTTCAGTTGATTTGATTGCTAAAATAAATATAATAATGTAAGTATTGTAATTATTTTTCTTCATTTTGTAGTTTTGTATAAAAGGAGTATCCATCATCAAAAGATTAATACCGCGGTGATTGTGGAGCTTGGTTTGTTCAGTTTTTGCTTGGTTTCCTTTGCGGGTTTTAGCAGTAATTTATTCGACCACCATGCTTGTGTGGCTGGCCAAGAAATGCTGAAAACCTTTCGACCATGACGACTTAACTAGTTCTAGGGTTTTGACTCATTCATAAGCAGTGCGCAGAGAAATAAATTATGCGTCAACCACATATGTTTGCCAACAACTTTTGTACACAAAAAATGGTTGGGATATTTGTTTCTGATGACATATGTTTAATGTATTTTCAACATTAAAGTCATTTTTGTAATTTATTTTGTAATTATGTATGTATTTTTGGTTTAAGGGGATACATTTATTATATTTATTCCGTTTACTAAGTTTTGTACGAGGTTTAATAACACTCGGGAGGCCAGGGATTGAATCACTGTATCGATGGTTATTTTAGGTTAAAGAATTAAGGTAAATAAGAAATTAAAATAAAATAAATAATAACAAGTAGAAGAATTGTTTTACATGTTTGCATATTAAAAGGAAAATATTTGACAGTTTTCCCATAAGCATATAGGCAGTTCAACTCTGATTTGTGGAACATGTATTTTTGTTTGTTTGCAGAAGCAGAATAGAGTAGAACGTAGAGTCACGTGTTTCATACCCCACGAAGATCACATACCAAATGAGCTGAGGGTCTACTGGCGCGAGCTTTTATAGAGGTGTGAAGTGCATGCAAAGGAGGAGTTCTAAGAACGAGCGTGGCCGATGCGAGTACGAAGGCTGCCGATGCGATGCGTGCGCCACGAGTGCGCCGCGCTGGCAATGACTTCGTTACTTATCGCCGTCACTCGGGTGGTTTCGCGCGTACAGCGGGAGCGCGCCTGTAAAAACTCACACTTCGTAGTCCGCTCGTCATTTCGATTCGAGCCTTCGTAGAGGACCTAGAGAATCTTCTTCATTTCGGCGTTATCTCTCAGCGTCTTCTTGAATGTATGTTGGTTGTATATAGGGTATATAGGTATGTATATTTAAATATTTATTGATTGCACACATAGTAATTTAACAGTTTAGTTATGGATTATAATGTTTATAATATCGAGTTTCTTCTATTTGTTTTCTTGATTTTCTAAACAATTCTTTTAAAAATACTATAAATGAGATAACCAAACCACAACCCCAAAATGCAAATATTCCTTTCAAATGTTGAAAGTTTAGTATACTTTGAGTGTCCAATGAATACTCTTGGAATTTTTTCTGGGTAATTATCTCACCCAACAAGGCCTAAAACACAAATCATTGAAGTAAAATAGTAAGTAATCAAATCTTAGTAACATAAAAATTAATGAAGTAACTCACATATTCCTCCCAGTATCTCATCAAACCAACTTCCACTGCACTTTCTACAAGTTTTTCCAACTGATCAGTATGCATAGAATTTTTCCTCAACAACAAATAATAGTAGTCTGTGAATAGTTCCCTTGGAATAGGTTTATATTTTCCTTTCATTTGTTCTAAATATTCATCAGATTCATAGTAATGGCCATTAATCCGTCGATATCTAGCAACAGCGTATTTGCCACTTGATAACATTCTTTCAGAAAGTTCAAAGTCAGTACTATTTGGAATCAATATAACTTTGTTATACAATTTTCTATAAGTTTCCTTAAAAATAAAACAATTTACAAAACAATATAATTTCATAACCTCAAACTACACACTCTTTCGTCAGTTTGAAGTAGACTATAGTATTCATCAAAGAAAAGAAGTTGCAAATCACTAGCTGCTAACTCCCTAAGTGAATTAATATCATTTTGATAACTAAAAAGAAACATAATAAGATTACAAAACAAAAATTGGTTAAGGTAAACAAAGAAAACATAACCATACATTGGTTTTACCATCACACTAGACAATCTTGAGTTGAACGCTGTAGACAACAAAACACTGGCGAATAACAACAAAAGAATTATATATTTAACATATTTGCTCTTTGTAATGTTGTTATTGGTGGTAGATTGATAAATGAAAAGACCAAATATTGTTAAAGTATTCAAACCATCATTTTTCTTAGATTTTGATCGTAAATATAATAATCCTCGAGATAAAAGATAAAATATCAGAATACATAACCATACATTCCAATCAAAGACTTCGATAAACATAAACAATCCATATTTTATACTATAAACAACAATTAGTTATTACAGAGTAATCCAATATCACGTGACTTTATAAATGAAGACAACTCACGTTGGAAGAGGAACTGATGCAATATATTTATAAATAACACTTATAACTTCATCCACATTAAGATGAGCAGGAAATCCACCGTAAACTACGTCGCAGTAATCTTCATCTTCCAAATACAACCCAAATATTGGTCCTTCACCGGTCCAGTTTTCAGCAAGATTACCATATTCACCATGGCTATTATTAAGGTACGAAATTAATGTGTAATTGAATCTTTGTGCGTATTTAACGACAATATTATGTTCATTTCCTATAACTGGATCTATAAATGAAAAATAACAAACAATTGAAAACTTTAGTTGTTGTTAGTTTGTATAAAACAAAACACTTACTGCTTCCACAATCTGCGAATGGGACGGAAGTAAAACATGGTGCTCTTAATTCTCTTCCTTGTTGATCAGTTACTTTATCTGGGAATAAATTGTTCTTCAATTTAAACGTTAAATTATTAGCATACCATGTATCTAACAATATAGGATCATTATTTCCTTCCAAACCAATATATTTATGAGTAAACAATTGATAGTGATATTCGTTAGTACTCGTATCATCAGAAGTAAATTCATTATTAAAGATATATTCGTAGATTCTGTTAGTTTTCTGTTGTCTTTTTTGTTGTGGGGCGTAAATAACCAATACATCTCTGACAAATGTTAGAAGATTTGTTGTGAAGAATGTTTGTAGTGATGTTTCGTTATCTACTATGATAATATATCTTCGACTGTTATACATACCAATACTTTGTGTTTTAATAACATTTTCCGTTGCTTCAAACAACCGCTTCGCTTGTTTTGTTTGAATTAGAAAATGTTTACATTTCTGATTTTTATCAAGAGTAAAAATATTTTCTTCTGAAATATTTTTTATAACAATTGGTACATGTTGTACATGCACGAAATGTGTAGGATTGTCGTTAGTATAATATAAGTGAATAAAACACATTGAATTGTTGAAATAATTATTGATTACTATACTGAGGAGCAAGTTTAAGTAGAGCTGCATTTTGATTGAGTTTGAACTACAACTAAACTAAACTAACAATAAATATTAGCAAGTAAGAAAAAAATTATTTTTTTGTAGTGTTGTTGAATGAACAAAACAATGGAATTAAAACACGAAACAGGGGTTTATTTAAATACAAGCCTGATAAAAGTTTTTAATGACGGTGTGCATGTTTACCATTATTTATTTAACATCCAAACGCACTATAAATCATGAATAAGGTAAAAAAAAACAATAACCATATATACATAAATCGTAACAGTGGTGGTCTGGTAGATTCGTATCTGTTTTTGAATAAAAGTGGTGTATATTTTTATAAACAACCAGGAATAGCAATAGTTTTACAAACAACAATTGTTGAGTATTATTGTTTAAAGTTATAGATACAATGATAGGTATATGCTAAAAATAACATTTAAAAATAAGTTGGAGTTGTTTACGCACTTTCTCTTTACTCCTTTGTTCACCTTTAATTTTTGCTTCTCCCCTTCTTTATGTTCTCTCCTCTTCCTCCTCTTCCTTCTCTTCCTCCTCTTCCTCCTCTTCCTCCTCTTCCTCCTCTTCCTCCTCTTCCTCCTCTTCCTCCTCTTCCTCCTCTTCCTCCTCTTCCTCCTCTTCCTCCTCTTCCTCCTCTTCCTCC
>JARJDS010046544.1:0-42102 GCA_030264155.1 Atheta pasadenae
AAATAATAACAAAATAATAATAAAATAATAATAAAATAATAATATTATTTATTATTATTATTATTTATTATCTTATTATTGGTTTATTTTATCTGTTTAAGAATTTACATTTTGATGTGCCAGGGCGCCGGGATTCGAACCCGGGTCGCCTGGTTGGGAAGCGGGCTCTTTACCTCCTGAACCACGCTGCCCCACTGATGATGGAAAAACTTTAACCAGTTATTTATTTTATCTCAATTTAATCAGAAATTAATTTCCAATCCAATAATACCATTTTCAAATACGTAGACATTGTTTTAAAAAAAAAAAATTGATATTTCTTTGTATTCAACCCTAATTTGCATAACAATTGCTTATGCGACATCGAAAACTTTCATCTTGCAACTTGCACGAATGTCGGATCCACTCTTAACCTTAAAATGACCGCACGTTTTTTATTATGATTTTTAATTTTCACGTTTTAACGTTGTAATTGTTAAAATGTTTAAAATTTTAAAAAAACGTGACATTAAAGCTCAGAACAATAAATAATAAATAACAAAAGTTCTTGAGTTGTTTTTTTTATCGCGGTAAATTAAAGTAGTGTTGTTAATTTTGATTCCGTGTACGATTTACAGTTGTTATTGTTTTCGTAACATTACGTTTGCAGTATATGGTGATGTAAATCTAAGTTAACTTTGTTTAGTTAATAAACATTTGTTGCTAAGTAGCTCTAAGTTGTTAAGTAAGTTAGTTACAAGGTTTTGGTTCTTGACGCTTCCTTGTTAGTAGTTGTTGGCAGTGGAGTCCACTGCTGCGGTCGAAATGCGGCGAAGGTCGAAGAGGTGCAGCCGTGAACTTGGTCGAAAACGAAAGTAAATTTGATTTGTGAACACATTTGAAGTCATTAAATTGCGAAGGAGAAACATTACATTTCGATTTGGAATTTACAATTCATGATGCAATTAGTTAGCGTTAGCAGGATTTTTGGACGTGCAACGCGTGCAACTGGATTGTCATGAATTTTTGAATAGGATTTCAATTAATTTGCAAGGATTGTTAGTTTTTTTTGTTTGTTTGGAGTTGGTTTAATTTGTTTTTAAATGTCAATTGATAGACAAAAACGTTTTGAGAATAATTTGGATAAAATGATTTTTTTGCTTTTTGGAGTTATAACTTCGCCATTTTTTATTCAAAATTAATGAAAATTTTTTTATACGTTCTCAAATTGATATATTACAGGGTGGTGGAAAGAATTTTTTATAATTTAGAGTTGTATTTAAATTATTGACCTTCAAACTTTCGAGTTTTTAGTAGTACAAGTACAAAAATTAAGGTTTTTGTTTTATTTCGTTAGCCATAGCGCCGCCATTTTTAAGTTTAACTTAACTATATAATGGTGGTATATTCTCAATAATAAACTTTATATAATGACGAAAACTATTTTTGAATTATAAATATAGAATTTAAAATATGAGCCTTTAAAGATTTTAAATTTACTACCAAAAGTAAAACGATGTGATGTATATTAGTTCTATTAGTAGCCGTAGCACCGCCATTTTGATTTCCAAATTAACCAAACTTTTGTCAGATATCCCCAAGAATATTGTTCAAACCGTGCCACAATCCATTTTTGGTTAATTATTACCGAATTTAAGATATTAATCTTCAAAGATTTTTATTTTACTACATAAAGTAAAACTGCTATAGTATTTCAGTTGGTTTGACGGCTGTAGCGCCGCCATTTTTAATTTCAAATAAACCAAATTTTTGTAAGATATCCACAAGGATATTGTTCAATTCTAGATGCAATCTATTTTTAAATAACTAGTTCAGAATTCGAAATATTAACCCGTAACTTTCATAATTTTACTTTAAAAAGTAAAAAACTTCAAAACAATTTCATATCTTTAACCTCAAAACTTGACTGTTCATTCATAACCAATAAAAATTACCAAACAATGTTAAGTAGACTTACCTCTCCTAAATTTTGAAATCCATGATCCCCAGCAACAGCATCAGCTTCTGCTGCACCGCCTGGCACGTGCACAACCCACTGCCGCGTAAAATGCTGCGCAAGCGCCGGTTTCAAAATGGCACCCAGCGTCGCCAAGATGGCCGCACACACGAAATGACCGCGCACGTACATATCGGTTTCAATTACTCAAAATTCCCTAACTCCGCACATGAATCCAAAACGATTAACTAACAATTCACTAATTCTCGCAAGTATTACGCCGTAAGTACGCGATTTTCGTTGATGACACAGCAACTAGATAATGCAGTAATCAATTAAATCAGTAAAATACTAAAACCATTACGAATTCGATATGAATATGACTAATATCACGTGATTAAATATAAAATTAATTAATTAAAATTATTGCGAATATTAATTTTTTTGTTGATTAAGTAATTTGCACTTTAGTTATGTATTAAAATTATTTATTTAAAATTGCGATGCACTCGATTCGAATTATTTGTTTATTATTATCTGCGCGTGCAATGGCAGGTTCCTCCGCTTGGGAATGGTGTCCCGATCTTTCCTGGCTACCAAGTCTGAAACAGGACGAAATAACAACACGTTGATTAGAATACCGAATACATACTGATATTTTGTTTGAATACATGAGATGAATTCACAACGATTTAGAACGCGGATATGCGCGACTGCAACTGACATTTGCAAACTCGTACAAGCGCAAAAACTTAAACTGGCCCGAAAACTAGATGGTAGGATACAGGAGTAGGAATGTGGATGATAAATAAAGATATATTAAGATAATAAATTATCTATTGTGTTTAATATAGATGAATAACATCAATAAAACAACTAAAATCATGGTGGTTGATCAAAAATGTTATTATTTTCTTTAACAGGAACTAGAGCCGCCATTTTTCATTCAAAATAAACTAATTTTTTTTTACATACCAACAAAACTATGGTTAACATCATGGTAAAATCAGTTTATAAATTTTTAACTAGAACAAAAGATAATCGACTGTCAAAGTTTCAGATTTATATTTCTACAAATCTCTAAACTGCGTGAAATAACTTTATCTTTGATAAGCTGTAATGACGCCATTTTTAATGCGATTCTAACCAACTTTCGGTGAGAGACCAATAGAAATATTACCAACATCATGGTGAAGTCCGTTTATAAATATTTGATATCAAATAGAAGATATTCACTGTCAAAGTTGCATTGTTATATTTCTACAAATCAAACCACGTAATGTGACTTATGATCTTTAAATACCCATAACTCCGCCATTTTTAATTTAAAACTAACCAAATTTTTGTTAGATACTAACAAAAATCTAGTTCGTAACTTAGTGAAATCCGTTTATAAATATTTGACGTAAAACAAAAGATATTCACTGTCAAAGTTGTAGAGTTAAATTGCAACAAGCCAAAACACTCTAATACGACTCCCTGTCTTTAAAAAGCTATAACGCCGTCATTTTTAACTGAATCTTAACCAAATTTTTACCACAAACTAACTAAACCATACCCCAACCCCTATCACATTCCGTTTTTAAATATCTAATCAATAAAGGATATGAGCCATTAAAACTATAAAAAAAACTATTAATGTAAAAACATGTTTTCACTTTAATAAAACACTTTTTCAACATTAATAATTATTTTATTTACCAGATATTGTTGATAATAATGTTAACACATGTATTCATTCACCCAAAACTATCAAATAAACGCCAAAACATTGATAAGCCTAATCACATCAAATTCTAACACATTACTTTCGGTTTAATCAACGCTTTACTCAGCAAACGAATAAGTTATCTTGTCAGCTGTGCTGAGTGCGCTATCGCTTCAGCGGATATGATTAATTGTTTATATATCAAAACGCATTGCTCAACTCATCAAGTAACAAAGGTTATTTGACATTATAAAAAACACTTGTAAGTAAGTAACAACTTATGACTTCATAACCGGTTTCGAGTGTTTGCTTACGACCAATAAATAAAGACGTCAATTAATTGTGTTTAGTGTTATCAAAATAGGTTACCTACCTTCCAAACTATCATATTACAAACACAGAACACACAAAATTTTAAAAAAATTAAATTTTGGGCAAGTGGCGCCACCTACCGTAGAGATAACAAAATACAAACGACAACAGTTCATTTTTAACTGTTTTTTTTCTGTTATCGACGTCTATTGATTCGCTTTTGTTTTTATTTGTAAACGTAAACTAAACAGGGTTTAAGTAACACCCTGTATTGTTCACTCAAATCCGTAAGGAATGTAATATTATGTTAACTAGACTCGCAAAATCCAAGTCTATGAAATGTTTGAAAGTTTTGAGTTTAGTAACTTTAACTTCCTCATACTGTCACAGTCCCTACAACCAGCAACCAACAAGCAAACAACAACACAACTATACATACAATTGCCAGCTTTGTAGCGCATAGTAAAGTAGCGTTAGTGGAGTAGAATTAGGTACAGGTAGTTTCCGAGAAGTCCGCAACACAAAAGTTGGGAGAAAAGTTTCCAACCGCTTCAAACGATGATGGTTCGAAACTTGTAAACGATGCAAAGAAGAGCTAAAGACCTGGAACCTCATTCCTCGATGTTTATTATGTTGTTGCATTAAGGCCGAGGTTAGGTAACTAACTAGGAGGTGAGGTACTAGGTACGTACCTAATGCTAGAACCATGGGGTATATACTTAAGTCAGATCTTAAGTAATGCCTTGTCGGGCAGTGCACGGAAAGAAAAACCAGGTAGAAGTTGAGGATCGAAATTACCGAGTCACGCAACTTTGGGGAGATGTTAACAATTTTTTTTTTTGTTTGGGTGGAACACTGGTATTTATTTGATGAAATGAAACGAAACGAAATGATAACGACTTCAAGGGAAATGAGAAAGAAATTGAAAATAACAACACACAAACAGATATAACCCAAAACAAATGATGCGAAGTCATGAATATCTTGATGTTGTTTTTGATGAAAACAAAACAAACAACACAAGGTTCTTTGTTTTTTGTTTGTTTATTTGTTTGTTACGAAACAAAACACAAAGAAAACACAACCAACGGTTACTAGGTTGATGTTTTTGGGAAAAAATAATCTCTACCAACCCTAGGGTCATTAAGAGTTAATAATTGTCGCCAGCAGCGATATTGGAGTGTTAGGGTATGACCTAGGGAGTAAAACTGTAGTGACCACACTGTTACAACTTACTAATAGAGAATTAGAGGATTATAGAGTTGGAGAATAGGGAAAGAACTTGGTACTCTTGTTAAACTTGGATAGTTGGTTGGATAGTTGCTATTTCAGTTGTTTTGTTGTTGTTTTGGAGTCTAGAATTTTAAATCTAAACTAAACTTGCAACTGCTTTGGCTACTGCTCTTGCTCCTGGTTGTGATGAGAGAGAGGGTGAGAGAGTGTGTGATGGTTTGAGAGAACATTGAGTAGTTTGAAGATGAAGCAAGTTACAGTTTACAGTTAGTTCGAGTTCACTCGGTTGGGCTATTAGTCGACCGAACGGTATGCTCTGATGTTGACACGTTGACACGCAGCGTTGATGACAATTGCGCGCACGAGAAGAATCGCATTTAATTATGTCTAGCTGTTGTCAACGCTTTGGGAGCCAACATCAACGGCATGCAGAAATAAAAAAATAAAAGTTAGAGGGTATTGTTTTGAATTACAACAGATTTTTTTGGTTTTCTATTTAAAGTCTTTTACTTTTATTGCTCTGACGGTCAATATTTCGTATTAGACATAAATAAATTTTAAATTGGTCTTTACTAGTACTTGAAGGATAGTTTAGAGAGTGTATAACTACAATTTGGTTCAGATCAGAATAAAAATGGCGGAATTATAGCTATCTAAACCAAATATTTGCGTTATTTTGGATATTTTAAAACGAAATTTTGGTTTTGAATGCCAATATCTTAGAGTGAATTCAAAATTTGGCAAATTGGCCTTTACCAATATTTAGAGGCTAGTTTTACGAATCTATAATAAAAATTTGGTTAATACCAAAATAAAAATGGCGGAGTTAGAGCTATTTAAAGCTGCATTCACGCTTTTTTAACTTTGAAAATTCAGTTTTGACAGACAATATCTCAGATTGTATGCATTTTTTTTTAAATTTGTTTTCGCCACAATTTGAAACATAGATTTGAAAATCTATAACCAAAATGTTATTAAGTTTAATATAAAAATGGCGGCCTTACAGCTATTTAAAGAACAGTTCGCGTGTTTTTTTATCACATTAAAAATGCAATTTTCAAATTTAACAGTCAATAACTCAGATTGTATACAATTTTCTTAAAATTTATTTTCACCCCAATGTGAAGAATAATTATGAGAATCTATAACCAAAATTTGGTAATATTCAAAATAAAAATGGCGGAGTTACAGCTATCTATCCAGTTAAACATTCCTTCGAACTATTTGATTTAACCTCAAACCTTCCCTACTTTGTAAATACATGACCCTTAACAACATATATTGAACTCGTGGTTTTAATTAAATCCACCCCTGATTCCGTGTATGAACTAACCCCCTACACCAAAACACGTTGTGTCGTGTTCTGCACACACGGTAGTCTATTATTAAGGCGTCTTTTGTTTAATGTTTCGTATCGCGCGTCTAGTTCCACCTGACCGAGAATAGGGCGCCGCTTATACATAGCGACGCAGGGTAAGAACGCGATGGTGGAGGGCGCAACGGAACTGAAATGGTGCGGCGGCACCCCTCGCGCTAGTTGCATGCAAACATAACATTTGTAGGAATTTCCTATCCGCCAAGTCGCGTGCTATTCCACTTTTCAGTTCCCAGTTTTCCACGTCGAACACCTTACAACCGTACACACTTTCCGCGTTCCTGCCCATTTTCCATGTGCTAGTCGTACGGAATGTAATGTTATGTTTGAATAGGATATGTAAGAATATTTCCCTTGCGATTTAAACGTTATACCCTACTCTAAATCAAGTGCACTTTTTGATCAGGAAACCAGCAGGAATCATGTAAATGCTTTATGTTTACATTGAAAATCTTTTTCAAATTTTTCGAATTTATTTATCATAATTTTGTTTAAAACGAAGATAAGTTTCGTAAGCTTAGGTAAGTTTAAGTGACATTTTGAATTTAAGTTGACATTAAAAATATGCAAGTAGGTGTTCAGACGTTCAAAGTATTAAGTTATAGCTACTTAAGTCTTATGACTTACTACATGAAGCTGCGTTGGCTTAACTTAACTTTAGTTAAGTAAAAGTTTACGTGCAAAACTACATACTTTTCAATTACTTTCAATTTAAAGTTTAAATTTTCTGCTTTGGTATGAATTAAACTGCGTTTAATGGCGAAATTTGCTATTAAAATAGCTATAACTCCGCCATTTTTATTTCAAAAATAACTAAAGTTTGATTACACATTCTCAAAACTGGGCATTAAATCCTGGTGAATAGCAATTTTAAAAATTTTGATTACAATCTGAGATATTTACGTTTAAAATAATCAAATTTTAATTTTACGTAAAAACTAAAAAATTTCTTAAAGTAGCTATAACTCCGCCATTTTTATTTTATATATAACCAAATTTGGGTTACAGATTAACAAAACTATGTTTTAATTTATGGTGAAAACGAAATTAAAAAATGTTGAATACAAACTTAGATATTAACTGTCAAAATTGTAGAATTTTCGTTTTAACGAATGAATCAAAAAAAACTTTTTTAGATAGCTATAACTCCGCCATTTTGGTTTTGAAATTTACCAAATTTTAGTTATTAATTCTCAAAACTATAATTGTTATTATGGTAAAAACCAATGTTGAAACATATTGAATAAACACTCAGATAATTACTGTCAAATCCAAGAATTTTAATTTACCAGTAAAAAATCAAAATGTTCTTTGAAAAGCCATAACTCGACTATTTATATTTCAAAATTAACCAAAATTTGGTTTTAGATTACTAAAACTATGCGTCAAAAAGTAGTAAAACTCAAATCAACAAATTCTGTTTACAAATTTAAATATTGACTGTTAAAATTAGAAAAGTTTTACTGTACTTTAAAGAAATGCATATTTGTAAATTTACATGTTAAATAGCCATAGCATCGCCATTTTTATTTTGAACTTAACCAAATTTTAGTTGTGGGTTCTCAAAACAATACCCCAAAAGGTGGTGAACAAACATTTAAAGAATGTAATCTATAATCTGAGATATTGACTGACAAAGTTTACAATTTGAGGAAAAAAAAAAACACTGAAAATTCGACAACTTTAATACAAAATATCTCGACTTGTAGATTATATATCCAAAACCGGAAGTAAACATGATGTAAACCATAATTCATAATGTAAACTACCTAAATTTCATAAATTGTCAAAGAGAAATGTCCTATTTATAGTTTACCCAAAGAAGAGAAAATTCAGACTACTTTTTGTTAAAACAATGCAACTAGAAAACTTTGACAGTTAATATCTCAAGTGACAGTCAAAATTTTCAATCCAGGATTTTAACATAGTAAAACCAATAATCTTGAGGAACCATAACCAAAATTTCGTTACTTTTCAATTAAAAATGGCGACGCTACAACAATTTAAAAATAAAACTAAACTATTACCAACCACTTTTTTCAACTTTAAACATCAAAAATCACTAATTTTAACAACCAATATGACAAACACTAAACTAATTCTAAAAACCAAACCTATAAATAACCCCAATATCACTAAAAACATCCAAAAATGTTAAAACTTATCAGTATTACCCCTAACTAACCAAAATAGAAGCAAAAAATAACTAAATAACATCCAAACTTTTTTTAATTAATTTCAAATAGTGATTTGTGAACTTGTCCAAATCTAAATATAGGTAACTGAAACTCCCAGTTAACTAAACTTAATATTATCCCACAGGAAGATCAAGAAAACTACGAAATAAACGAAGAAAACGAAGATGTAAGTAAGTACAAGACAACCAAACCCAACCCAACCAAAATCTAAAACGTACCGAACAGATGTTTGTCCTAAGAACTTTCGACGTTTGAAGTTTAAAGTCATATTTACCGAAAGGGTAAAATTTCGGTCTATTTCTAGTCCAATCCTAATATACCAACTTAACACAACTTTAAACTTAAGTCACATAAATTTAACCAGCGATAAAAATAAAACTTTTCAACGAAAAGAAATTTTAAAATTTACTAAGTAATTTATGTCACGTCACTTAAGTCACTTTTAATATTTTTTAAAATATAAAATGACCTGAATAACAAATATTTGCGATAATTACATCAATGTTTATTTAAATATGACTTAAGTCAGTTATTTATATATGATTCTGATAAAAAAAAATTTGCAAAACAAAAATAAACAAACATTGGTTATGATATTGAATCAGAACAAAACACAAAACAGATCAAGTCATCTGAGTCAGCGTACCAGAAACACAAAATCAAGTCACATGCGTGTTGCACGGCGCATGCGCGGATTACTTACGCCGGGTTACAGACGGACACAGAGCGCACATCATCGTGATCTCAAATACGAAATGATCCTGTTCTGCCTCACTATTCTATTCACCGTTCGATGAGTTGATTTTTTTTTGCTTCGCACATTTTGGCACTCAACCAAATTATGTAATAATTGATTGGTGTTTTTTTGGTTTAAATATTTTAAGGAATTGATAACAAATAAAAACAAAACAATTGAGTAAACTTACTTGCGTGTGGATCCATACAAATCCAATGAAAATCTTAAAGTAATCCCAGTGTGATAAAAATTGCAGGCGCAATCAAAGCCGGAGGACGCGAGACGATACGCCGAAGACGAAAATAGACATCACCGTTCGCGTGGAGCGCGCTGCGAATGTCGTGCCGAAGACGACGTCCGCATCTTTCTGTGGTCTCTTCGCTTAACTTGTGTTTTGTTTATTTTTTGGTTTGTAATTTTGTTTTATTAGATAAACACAGCACGCTGCGTTTTTTTGTTATTTTCGTGTGTAGTTTTTGTTTCGCACGACGTCGACGACGACACACTCAACACATTTGCTGGTGGCGTGCGGCACGACCGACTCGGATGGACGTCGCTCGCTGACTGAACACGACCGTGTGCACTGCGCCGAGTTGCGTGGAGTTGTCGTCGTCGGTGTGCCATCGGCGATGCCGGCGTCGCGGTGGACGCTCGCCACGCGGAACGATTCGCCACGACCGCGCACGATTTTTAGCGACTGACAAAGATAGGTTATGGACGTTGGGTGAGTATGACGGAGGTAGGTTCAGACTAGAACGTTTCTATGCGGTTGTTGGACAGTAATAATAAACAGAGTTGATAATTTTGATTGGGTTAGAGTTGTTTGAAAATAACAAATGAATTCAGTCCAATAGTAAGTTATGCGTGTGATTAGAATTGTTTTTGTGTTTTTGACTTTAAAATCATAATTATTGGGGTTAATATTAAGAATAGAGAAAAATGTTTATAACAAAAGTTGTTCACAATTAAGTGATAAACATTTTATCTTTTAAATTTTATTTGTCGGATGCACCAGTTCCGCAGAAATTAGGGTTAAAAATGGCGATAAGTTATTTTTTGTGTAATTGTTGAGAGAAATACATCAAAAACTAGGGTTAATATTTAAAATATTAAAAAATGTTTCTAACAAAAGTTATAGAGAATTTAATTGGCTACAATTTATCCTAGTAACATTTTTTGATAAAACGTACCAGTTTCGTTATATTTGCAAAAATATGCAAAAAGTCAAAGTTGATCAAAACAATTTATCACAATTTTTGACACAAAACACTGAAAAACGACCACAAACACAGTAAATACTGTATATTAACATAATAATTACTTTGAAATGACTCAATACCTGATAAAACACTTAAAATATTTATATATTCATAATATTTTTAGCAACAAACAAAAAAAATTGACTTAAGATCTATGTTTAATATTTTAAGCGGAAAAACCATGTTTTTTTTGTGTTTATCACTGTATTTATCACTACTTATTGTTGTATTTATTGTACTTATTGATTGTTAAAAACGATTATGTTAGAAATATTACTAAAATTAGATTTACGGGAACAATCACACCTTGAACGCACACAGTCACATAAATTAGTTTCAAAACTAACTTCAATACCCACGACGAACGACGAAAGAAGTAAAAAGTTTGCTATAAAGTAAGAAAATAAAGCGAAACTTTGAAATTTGAAAGTTTCAAAGCTGAAAGAGGGATAACTTACTTTTAATAACTTCGGTTTTAATAAGTCACACACAGGCACACAGTCACAAATCACGAGTAAAAGATAATTTCTACTACCACTACAGTGTTACTATATTTTTCTGTTTATGCAGTGTTCTTGTATACAAGTTAATTGTTCTAATTAACACAAAAAATTGGCGGTAACACAGCAAAATGTAACTAACCCAACAAATGTAAAGAATTATGTACGAGACGCTGTTGGCGCGGTTGTTTTTGTTTGACAGATGACAGATTCGAACTGTCATTGATGTAACTGTAACGTGTATTTAGAGTTGCATACAGTTTATATTTGCGTTTTTTACATTTTCGTTCCAAAAAACTACAAAACAATGTTTTTTGTTTTATTTTTAAAGAAACATACAATATTTTGTTTTCTTTTTTTGTTTTTTTGTTATTTTTTGTCAGATTAAAAATTAGAACTGTCATTGATGTAGCGGTGTATGTTAAGTTGCATACAGTTTCTTTACAGCTTGTACATTTTTTGTAACAATAAAAAAAACAACAAAACAAGCAAACGTATTTGTTTTATTTCTAAATAAACATCCTGTGTATTAACTATTAACTAATTAACTAATACAACTAATAAAGTAGACAGACCACAATACAGTTAAATATTAGTCAACTCAAGTTTATGAATATTCATGTCAATATTCCATGCTGGTTATCCGTCGACTTTGAAGTTAGATTGGAATGGATTGGAATATGATTTGACTGATTTTCGTGTAGTGTATGTGGTTGGTGTTTTATCAGCTTAATAAGGACGCATCGCCACGCGCAAGGTCGTTAGACAAGTTTTGTAAAAACAAAAAAATAATTGCGATAATTAAATTAACGTTTAGTTTGGTTTCACTATGTCACTGTGTTTTTAACATTACAATTTCATTATGATTCCTACAATTTTATCGGTGACTTGCTTTTTGTGGTTTTACACAAAATTGGGGTTTTTAATTGATAAATATTATTAACATATAATGTTTGTTAATTATTTACGACTAACGTTTATTATAAACCGTGTTTTTTAAGTTATGGTGTTTTTTGATGTTTTTGGTTTGTTTTTTTCGATTTATAGAAAACTGGTGCGTTCTATCAAAAAATTTTACTAAGATAAAATGTTTATTAGTTAACTAGGAATAACTTTTGTTATAAACATTTTTTGTTATTTTTCTTATCAGTTCCCATTTCTAATTGTTTTATGCCAAGTTATATAGTAAAACAAATACTTCTAATACTTATATATGTATTCTTACCTTTTACAGTGTTATCATTATTTATAAATATAACTAAATAAACAATGATAATTATTATTCCAACAAATCGCCAGTTTTTCACAATTTACACGTAACAATGTTTGAAGAACAAAACACATATTTTAAACAGTTATAAGTCATTTATAACTTAATAAAATTTAATTTTATCTTTGAATCAACAACAAAGTTTTAGCAAACAAAACAAAAGTTGAAATGACAATTGACATGACACAAGTCAACACAAGTTATGGATGACTAAGGTATGCAACCAAAAGTGCGTAACGTAACATTACGAGACAGAAACTGGTTTTAACTAGAAGATTTACTCCCAAATAACTACAATAAATCCTAAAACCACGGCTAAAACAATATATAAAAACACAAATTTAATCTAAAAATACATTGCACAACACGTAAGTAGTATTTTACATGGATTAAAGTTAAATCAATTAATTTAAAACAAGTTTTACGAGTAATGTAATTCACAGTGAATATTGTGAATTTTTAGATCACAACATCGTAAAACCCGTACAGATTACAAATAAGTACACTATACTGAATCAAACATTGGTGTATCCGTTATCAAACGTGACTAAGATAATAAAACGGCGTTGTTATTTAACTGAGTTATCAACGAATTAAATTACGCGAATTATGACAGTTTATAGTTCTGTTGTAATCAGTTGTAATGTTCACTCTAAAATTAAAATTTATCGATAAGGCGATTCAATAAATAAAAAAATAATGATCAGGGATTAGTATAAACATTAACAAATCAGTTTATGCTTATAATAATGAATCTAAGCTCTAAAATAACGGTGTTATGCAACATGCTATGCAACCCAAACTACACGTTATTGCGGAATTTGTAGTTTACAAACATAATTAACAATAAAGTGCAATAAAAACAGAAAAAATACTAAGAATAAAACATTACACACATTACACAACGTATATAGTGATTCACAGCAAGTACAGTTAGTCGTTTATAACTATATGACATTAATTTCATTAATATAATCCCAAGACGTAAATCACAAATGTACAAAACAACAACTTAAGTTTTTATCATAAAGTTTTAATGTAATTGTATATAATTAATCATTAATTTTATTATTAAAATTAATTTTAAGCAAAAATTACTTTGCTTCATATAAATTTGAAACAACATCCATACATTCTTTTTTAAACACTTCGTAACTGAAAACTTTATTCAACCGATCACAACCTTTAATGCCCATTCTTTTCACCTGTTCTTTTTTCAAACACTTTTTCATACAATCCGCCATTTTATCAGCTGTAGGCTCACACAAAAATCCAGTAACATCTTTCTCAACAGTTTCTCGTGGTCCACCACTATTACAAGCAATCACAGCTTTTTTAGCTGCCATTGCTTCCAACGGCACAATCCCAAAATGTTCATTAGTCGGCGTATAAATCAATACATCCGCTGCTTTCAACAATTCAGCCTTTAACTTATCTGACGGCGATTTTAAAAACACTACTTTAACAATCAAATCATTTTGATGAGTTAGATTCACCAACTTTCGAAAATAAGTAGCATTTACACTTGATTGAGGATCATAACCTCCAGCCATAATTAAATGCACTTTATGATATTCTTCTGGAGATATTTTATCTCGTAACTTGCCCATAGCTTCAATAGCTAACTCTAACTGTTTTGCAGGGTGGTATCTATTGATTGACAAGAACACAACATCATCAGCTTTAGTTGCTTCTATCTCAGGTGCTATTTCATGTAAAGGTCGCTGTTTTGCAACAGTAATATCTTCCAAGAATGATGACGCAATTGTAGGATACAAAATCTTTAATTTTTTACCTTGCTTTGTTATATTTGTGAACGTTTTCTCAAATATTTCTTTTGTATATTTACTATTGACCAAAATAACATCAGCTTTTGATGTTCCATATTCTTCTAACCAATCTAGTGGATATCTATATAATTTTTTCAATGCACCACCTTGTGGACTAGCTAACAAGTCAGGATGATGACAATAATATATAACTCTTTTACCTGTCCATTTTAAAATTGGCACTGCCATTGGGATTTGATCAACAAAATACACATCTGGATTGTCTCGAAATCTCAAGAAGAAACAATACACTAAAGATAGATATAACATTCTGAAGTATGCACAGACAGCTTGGAATATACCAAACACCTTTCTGGGTAACCAATCCCCAATGACTTTGACTGGTAGTGTGCCATTTTTTAACTCATCGAAAGCATGTGATGAATCAAAGTGGTTTGTGAGAAATTGGACTTGGACACCTTGATCTTTTAATGCCACAGCGACGTCTACAACCAGACGTTCTGCACCCCCAATACCCAAATCAGGATGGACGAATGCCAACTTTAAATTAGCGACTTTCACCTTCAAATTAAATTTTTTTTAAGTTAAGTTTTAAGCAGAAAATTAATTAAATATTACCATATTGTATTTGTTAGGATCACAACTTGCACATTGTTTTTATCTCAAAACGTGGAGTTATGAGTAATGATTAAAAAATGATGAAATGCCACGAAATTATTACGTTTTAGGTTAAAGGACGATTACGATAAACAAATTTGTTGAATGAGTTTGAGTGAATTTTATTTATTTCATCCAATTTCATCAAATTTCATCCATAAACTGTCATGTTTAACTAAAAATTACAAAAGGCCATGCTAGCGACCTCTAGTAGTCAATTTCACAACTAACAATTTTATTAAAATAATATTAATATTACGCGTTTATTTAAACTAATTATAATACATAAATATTATAAATATTTAATAAATAATATTTTAAATATTTTGGTATGTTTTTAAAGTCTTTATTCTTTTTAATTTAAAAATTTATTTCAAACAAAACTAAAATTTTATTACCTGCCATCTCGTGTCAAATTACTGAACTATTATATAAGCAATATTCACTTATTTGTATTCAAATATTAATAAAATTAATAATAAACAAATAAAACACAAATCAATTATAAAATATCAATAAACACAAATAAAACATTAGTATTTTGATTGTTTTTATTCAGATTTTTATAATTTTCATTTTAATAAAGAAATAATTAATTGTGACGCAATATCAACAATATAAAAATAACTTTTATACGTTTCTGAACATTAAATATTGTAAACATTATAAATTAATATGTTTTGTCTATAATTGCCACTATTTTTTGTTTGAATCTATTAAATACAAAACAAAACTAGTGTAAACCTGGTTGCCTACAATAAAACCTAAAGCTGTCAGTTTTGCTTCGTTTTAAGTTGAAAATTCAAATTTCGTGACGAAATAACGAGTGCTCATCGTGTTTTTCGTGATGATTTATGAGAGTAATAAATCCTCACAACTTTACAACAGTATTACGTACATAATTCAACGTTTGATGTGTGTGTGTTCTTGAGCTTAACTATAAACTTGTGTGTGTGTTCATTTTATAGGTTAATGTTAAGGTTATGGTTAAACTTATCTTAAACATAACGTAATAATTTACTCTGTAACATTTAGCTATAAATAAATCTATAAATCTATAAACAATATGAGTGTTTAACTAAAAACGCTTTCACTACCTGAATAAAGTGAATAAAAGTAAAAAGATCGATAAAAATTTCGAGGTTAGGAACGTAAAATTCAAAAATCACGACTGACGTGTGTGTTTTGGGGCGTGTCGTCGATTTGTTTTGTATTTTATATACACCTTACTTACTTAATATTATTATCACACGTAATATAATCATAATTTTTTTGTTTTGTTTTTTCTTCGTTTGTTTGTATTGTTTGTTTGAAAGCGACATCTGTGAATCAGTAGCGACAAATGCGTGTATCACTTACGTAGATTTAGTTTTCATTTGTTTCTGTTTGTTTCGAAATAGTATACTCGTGTATTTGCATTAAATGCGAGTTATTTGACGTTTTCGTAATGTTTCTGAATTAAGGTTAAGTGTTAGGCCGATTCGGAAGCATTAAATGTTCCATAAAAGCAGATGATTGGTCGAGTCTTCTCGCCCTGCCACTTCGGAGAGGTTAGAGTTCCGGAAATCTTCGTAACCATCACCGCCGGATATAACCAATAATTTTGATGTTTGTCGTTCGGGTTTGGTTTTGTGGGCGGAGTTACGCTTTGTGGGTGTAACTAAAGCACTTGCTTGTGCTTGCGCTGATTGGTTCGCTTGCATCGAGTGAGTGTGGTGCGCAATAGCGTCGGGGGACATTTCGACGTGACTTAGAAAACGTACATGACCAGTGTGGCCGTGCGGAACGCCCATCACGCTCGGTACGCTCGTCAGACGGGTTGCCGATGTTGCGATATGTGGGAGTGGCATCGTTAGCAACACCCCCGCGGATGTACCAATCCAGAGGAGTTCTTTGCAGGCGAGCAGTGATGTTACGCGAAGACATGCTGCTTTGTGTTGACGAATAATGTCATCGCAACCTTCAACAGATGCAATAAACAAGATGAAACCAATAAATTAAGACACAGTTGAATACTTAACCTAACTTTTTTTTTAAATTTACAAACAACCAAAATGGTGGCGCTGACGCAAAATGGCGGAAGGTGTCAAAAGTGTGATAATACTTACTTGTTAACATTTTTGTGACAGCTGGAGCAACATTAACCTCACATAACAAGTCAAATGTCAAGGCGTGATAACATTTGATCATGGCGGCGTTTTGTAGTGATAACCAGACGCCATTGCCGGATACTACTAAGCAGGCTATGGGTTTGTAAGCGTCGCCATGTGCTGCAAATGTGTGTTCCACTGCGAGTGTTTCTGCATTTAACACTTTTATTGAGTTGCCGCATGCGCACCAGAGCTTCCCTGCGTTTGGAAGCATTTTTGAGACTGGTTGTTGTGTGTTACCGATGACCATCGTCGTTGGGGCACTTGTATTCCATGCTCCGGCTAAAAAGAAATAATTACATAACCTCCAAATTTCTTTGTTTGGTTATTTTCGGGGGTTGGTACTTACTTGAGTCACGTTCATAGATAATTAGATCACCATTGGCCAATGATATAAACACCCTGTTTTCTAAATAACTGTAAATAAAATATAATTTGTTAATTTGCTTATATATTTTGTAACCAAACCTAACCCAACCTAACCAAACATAACCTCACCTTACCAAACATAACCTCACCTTACCTAACCTAACCAAAATCTAGCCAAACCTCACCTAATCTAACCATACTTAATCAAACCTAGCTACACCTCACCAAACCTAACCAGACCTATTCTAACCTAAGCAAACCTAACCTAACCAGACTTAACCAAACCTAACATAACTAAACCTAACCAAACCTAACGAAACCTAACCAAACCTAACCAAAACTAACCAAAACTAACCAAAACTAACCTAACCTAACCAAACCTAACCTAACCTAACCTAACCTAACCTAACTGATTAGGTTAGAATTAAAACCTCACTGCCCAAATATTAATAATATTAAACTTAAAAATGGCAACTAAATTATTTCTTAAACATAGGTTATGTTCCCGGTACTCACATTATACACAAGATGGCGGATCCATGCTGCAGTCTTATTTTATTCTTCTTAATCCGAATATTATCACTCGAATTATAAACATGAATACACCCATCCTCGGTACCCAACCACATCGTAGACGCCGAAGTATCCGCCTCTTCCAAATCAACCCCCACCGTTTCCTGCGTCGTGGCCTTAACAATATTCTGCACTGAAGCCACCTCCTTCTTAACACTACTCGTCTCCGCCAACTCCTCATCACTTTTTTCATCATATTCACTCGACGAACTACTATCAAACTGAACCTGCACCTGCCCTTGACCTTCTTTCTGCAACTGCAGCTGCAACTTCAATTCCTTATCCAAATCATCCACTCCCTGCGCATCTCCACCACCCTGCACGTCCTGCTTCAACGCCGGAACGGAAGCAATGCACAATATCCTCGCATTACAAACGCCATTACAAGATATCACATTAGGTTCCGGCTGTAGGGACAACACACAAACCTGTCCCACATACCCATCACTATTACAAACCCAAACATCCCGTCCATTCTCGCCCTGTGTGGGCGCCGCGCACGTAAACTGCAACCCAGCTCTAGTTTTACGAATGGGGACAGTAGCCAACAACTCCGGATGTGGTCTTCGATCCCCTGACATGGCCAACTTGTGCTTGGCTTCATTAAAACTCTCCTCCCACGATGCACGCTTATCAGTTTTCGCAAATACCAACGAAACCAACTCCGAACTCGTTGTCACACTCAAATCCAAGCAACACAATTGCGAATCAGAGTTTTGTTGCTCATTCAATTGTTTGCTCATGTTTCCCAACATTTCTCGAACGATTTCATCCAGTTGGCCATGACCGCGATGAAGTGACCACACTAAATCTTGGATTTGGTTTAAGGTGGTTATGTCTTCAGTTAGTTTCTCCACTTCGAGCAACATTAGTCGGAAATTCTCATCTTTCGCCCGAACTATTTCCAGCTCTTCCAATGATATCTTCATTAATAACTTATATTTGTTTGCTTCCAATGTGCTTACTACCCCTGGCACACCTGATATTGTCACTGGTTTTCGTGTGGTACCACTGCGACGTTTGATACTGGTGATTAGCAATAAATCAGAAAAGAGAAACAGAGCACGTTCCTTGAGGCCGCCCCCAGGGGCTTTCATGTGCACCGAATCGTGACGTAGATATTGCCGATCAGTGGCGACCAATTCCATTAATCCTTCGACCAAACCTTCGATTTCTCGCAATTGGTCCAAGTCCAAAGCTTCACGTTCGGTGCAATTGATTTTTAAAATTTGTTCGTGCAATTCTCGTTGTGCGGAGAGTAAGAGGTTATGATCCGGGTGGGAGGTTTTGGTGTGTGATATCAAACGACGTATCAGTAATTCATATTTCGGAAATATCTGTACGGGTTTTATTAATAATTCACTTAATGCTAGTTTTCCTTTGTGTTCTTTTGCTGTTGCCTACAACAAAACTCGTTTTAAAGGTTAGAAGTTTAAAGGTTATGTAGTGGTACCTCTAGAAATTTTGCAAATGCTGGTTTAGATTGTTGGGCAGTCTTGTAGATCTCCCTCGCTCGATTCCAATTGTTAACGTAATTCGTGTACAATTCCGTTGCGACTGGATTCGAATACTAGAAGTAGCATGTAATTGAGGTTATGTTGTGTTAAGTTAGGTTAGGGTATGATTTGTTTACGTACCATTGCAAGTAAGACATCGCCGACTTTTTGTTGGACGTCCCAATGATCAAGACGCCGTTTTAAGTCTTCGAGGAAAACATTGTGATGGCCGTACAACGCGGGGATCTAAAAATACAGCGGGACAATTAATAATTCGTGTCGTAAATCAATTGAAATGATGCGTTGGTGCGTGGTTTGTGATACTTACTTGGTAGAAAATTTCGTCGACGAGTGCCGCATCCAGCAGGCCGTTTTCGGGACATTTTAATGGCTCCAAATATTTCTGAGGAATGCGCACGAAACAAACAACGTTAATAAATGAATTCACATATAATCAAAATTTATTGTTGGATTTGTTGGATGTTAATTTAAATTTGGAATCATTAATCTTTTAGGTTTTAGTGTGAAAAGTTTTGAAATTTTGGATTTTTGTGTATGACAAGTTGCATATAGTAAGAGTCCGAAAAGAATAAAAATAAATTTGTTTTTAAAATATTTCTGTTGTTTTAAAACGAAATACAACAAAATTGAAACTTATATATAATATACATTAAATATTTAATAAATTATTTAATAATTGTTATTGTTTCTTGTTTTGTCAACTAACAATTGTTAATGTTATAGTCTTATTGTTAATCTTATTGTTTCTTTATTAAATTACAAGTACTTTAATGTTTAAACTAATACTACTAATTGGTTTAATTATAAATACGTAATTAATGCATTAAAAACGAAGTTAAAATTAAAAAGTCTCAGTATAACTAAAAAAGTCATAATATGTATAACCGGTTGCCTATAGTCAAAGTAGAATTATGAAAATAATAAATTTGTTTTTATTATATCTTCGTTATTATTTAACTGATCACAACAAAATTAAGACGGAATATAGTTTAGGTCATTATTCATGAAATACTTACAGAATAAACTAAAATATATACTAGTTTATTAACTTATTGCATAAATATTGTTAAAATGCAATAATAAAATGCGATTTTTTCAATATTTCAGTAAATATTAACGCAAATTAATACTTTTCTTCACTAAATTCCATAAAATTTATTCTGTTATTTATTGTTCCTAAGTATTTTAATATCCAATACGTAATTAATGCCTTAATTTAATAAATTAAAAGATTTACCACTATTAATACTGAAACTGCTAAACTGTATGACGGGTTGCCTACAGTTGGACCAGAATTTAAAAATAAAATTCGTTTTTAACATATTTTCTTTACTTCTTGACAAATTAAGACAACAAAATTAAGAATAAAAATACTTTGTGTTATTATTTATTAAATAATTCTTAATTAAACTCATATTTTTAATTATTTATACTCTTTTTTCATAAATATTGTTTAAATTTAAATTTCAAACGTTTTTTTCTTATATTACAGTAAATATTAACGCAAATTAATAAGTGTCTTAACTAAATAACATCTATTATTTACTACTATTAATTGTATCTTCACCCTCTAGTGAATTAATGCCTAAAATGAACAAATTAACCTACAAATTTAAACTTTTTTAGGTTATACCAACATAACCTTGTTTACATCCTTAAAACTTAAACCAAAACACAATAAAAACTCATAAATATCAATGAACTAATAAAATACAACTTTCTATATACCCTAATTTATGGTTATTAGCACCTAACCTAAAATCCATTTACATTTATGAACATTTAAAACTCATCGCTTTAAGTTAAACAAAAAATGAACAAAACTCAAATAACAAATAAATAAGATAATTTATCAAACCAGCGAGGCTAAAAGACACGCCCGCCATTCAATTATGATTTTATTGTTCCGCCTCTCTATTTTAAGTGGGCGTCATAATTCGCGCGGCGTGAATTACGAGCGCGCGCGCGCTTTTTTTTTATGAGCGCATTCGCATTCACACATTCGCCATTCGCACAATCGATTTATTTATATGCCGCGTGCTCACACTCAATAAAAAATAATTACAATTCGAAACGCAGCACGTAGCACAACACGAGACGCAAAATAATCTTCGACCAAACAAAGTAAATATAAACAAAAAAAACAAAAAAAAACAAAAGAAAACAAAAAAAACAGGCTGTATATACAAATTGTTGTTTGCCATGTAGTGTATGCCATTTTATTTTATTTAAAGTTAAGTTATTTTCCAAAGGGTAAGTAAACCCAATCCCTGAAGAGTTTGACGTGTTCTACTGCTCTAGTTTCCTCAAGGATACACAAACCAAGCGACAAAACAACAAACAAGTGAAGAACTTAGGGATTTCAACTTGAAACTTAACAAAACAAAAACAAAAAAATAACAAACACTAAAACTTCTTTTGTTTTTTCTTTGAGTGTTTTGTTTCATTCTGTTTCATTCCAAGTCAATTGTTTTGTTTTCCTCAGTAAATCTTTTGTTTGTTATTTATTTATTGTTTGGCTTTTGTTTAAAGCTTTGCATTCATTCTTTTGTTAGTTTGTTTGTTTCACTATAATCAACTCACCGTGACAAGAATCTGTAGAGATTCCACATAATGCCGCTCCGTGTCGTACAACTCGATGACCACGTGTGTCCTTGTATCCTGCAAGACAATAAACAATAATAATTCTTAGTTCCAAGTGTCCATACGAAAATATTCACATATCAAGAACACAATAAATCGTAGAGTAAAGAAAAAAACCAACTTTGTGCGTTTCTTTTTTTACCGACTCCACAAGTTGTTCCGGCTCGATGGAGGCTGCGGTGGCGGCGGCCCTGTTGCCAACAGACGCAACAGGATGCTGCTGATCATCGCGACCGCCGCCGGTGGTGGCGAGCACGTTGAGGGTGGCATCCGTGTCGCCCATCACGGCTGTCGGCTGGCACGTATCGCGAGCTTACATTTTCTCTGAATCCCCTCGGTCGGCGAAAGCATGCAATAAAATAATTTCACGCGACGACGATGCGCGCCGATATGCTCGGTTTGCCACACCTTGGTGAGTGCGCGTCGCGGCGCCCGTCACTGGCGGCGGTGGCGGCGCTGCTGGCTTACGGAGCGGTCGATTTTAAACCGCCGTGCGCGCGCTCCGCGCGTGTCATAACAAATCTCGCAACGAACGTGAATCATACATTATTCGTATTTTTGTATAAATATTTACAATTTTTAACTTAAAACAAAAAAAAACGGCACTAAACACTTGGTATATTAAGAAATTATGACGTAAATTACCTGAAAACACTTGGTATATAATTTAAGGTTAAAGTTCGGTGGCGTGACGTCACAATTTTTTACATTAACCATAACATTTTTTGGGGGGAATAAATTTAAAAAAAAAAAACTGAATTTCCATCAGTCAGTTTCGTCACACTATTTTTAAAAAGCCGCGCACGCCGAGAAAATATTGACAAACGCTAAGTCGTCTTAAAATAACCTGACGCATCCTACATTCAATGATTCCCCAACGTCGTTAAAGTTTTCTTCAAAAATTTTAATTCCAGCGCACATTAATTTTGCGTTTCAAAGTCCAAAATTAACCTCCAAACACCACATAACCTCAAAACTAACCTCAAAACCTTAAAACAAAAAAAGTACTTACATTCAAAGCGAGTTGTTCTGAACTCCCCCTGAGTAATTGTTGCAACAATTCATCTGAAGCTTCAGGTGGATGAAATCCTTCTAACTTTGAAGGACTTGACGTTGTCCTTTGATGTGACACGACCAATTTATTGCCACTATTACCCGAATGCAACGCATCGTGTTCGGATGCCATCGATGACGCATCCACACTCGCTTTACGCTTGGCTAACTTATTCGGTGATATACTGGGTGATGGCGATGGTGAAGGTGAATGCGATGGCGAACACGCCTTCAACTGTGAATCGTCCAAGGAATGATTGTTACACCGCCGGTTTGTGTATTTGTTTTTATTGTCGGCCGCGCCCATCGAGCTGCTCGTCGATAGCGACACGCCCCCTGGTGATAAGTCCTCTAAAAACTTCAAATCAGCGCACTGGTTTTTATTCCGATCGGGTTTCTTCATTTCCGCTTCCAACATTTGTCCATACGGACCTCGCAGTGGACGTTTGGAGTATCTACGCGGCGTGTGTGGTCCGGAATCGTTGCCAATTGACGTGCGACTTTCACAATCAGAAACATCAGAAGGCGTGACTTCCGTCCGGTCGGGTTCGCCTTCTGATAATGAATCGGCGCGTAAAAGTTGCGGAGGTTTAAATATTCGTAGTGTGTCTTTTTCTTCAGATGTTTGTGTTGATAGGGATGGGCGTGGATTTGATGTGGACGCTAACCAATCATCGACTGTGGGCGTGGTTTGTGTCAAGTCTTGATTTTCGGTGTTTGGGTCCGAATTCCAAGTGTCAGGGTCAGTTGTGGGTTCAGTACTGATTTGTACTTTTGGTATGTTTATTTCGGGCCATGTGGGTGGGGTTTGATTGTTTGTAGGAGGAGCTAAAGATATTGTAGGCGTGTCTTTGGTGGTGTTATTAAAGTTCGGTAGTAAATCACTAATAGGCAGTACTTCGTTCGGCCACTGATCCAAATAAATCCCTTTACGTCTTCGTGACTTATCACGTTTTTTTTCCTGTAACGTTTGATCCTGCGAAGTGGCAGACATCGTGGATAATGTGGATGAGTCACTATTACGTTTACACTCTTGTTCTGGTATTGCACTAGGTTTTATCAATTCGTTTAAACACTTTTTCACACGTGGTAACGTCGCTAACGGATTACATTTGATTGAATTGGTAGTGTCCAATTCAGAAGGCGGAGCTTCTTCGTCAAGGCGTGGCTTAGTCATAACATACTTTTTATCCGTAGTAGAATAATCCACTTCGGAGAACGACGCACTACGCATAGGCATTGTGCGCAACGGTAATGGATGTTGATTGGTTTGAATGTTTAGACTGTCATTGCCTTGCGGTGTGATTGGTTCGGGTGATCTAGGGGCGTGTCGATTGCGCGGTGGTGGTATTGGTGGTGGAATCACCGGTGGCGCAGAGACCAACGGCGTTTTGCGTCGTCGGTCCATGAGTTCGCGTAGAAAGAGTTCCTTGTCGGAGCGGCGGTGGTCGCGATTGCCGCCGAAGCGGAAGCGCGGGAGGCGGTCCAGCGCTGGCTCGCACTCTCTCGGCTGATCGCCGTCGCAGAGGCGCTCGTACAGCGGGCCGCGCCGCCGCTGCTGCTGGCCGCGCACTGATGGTTGATGTGTGGCTGGCGCGCCGAAAATATCGCGTGTATTTTTGGCCGCCGACACCACCGGCGGGGGGATCATCCGGGCGGGCGATGTTGACGATGCGGACGACGACGAGGGCCAGCAGCATTGCTGCGCGCGGTACCGCGGCCTGCCCACGCCCGGCGGCGGCGGCGACACCGCTCCCAGCCGCACGCCGTAACGCACCGAGCCCACGGTGACGAACCTAGATACAAACAACGCGAACACGTGCACACACCACGCACGCAACTCGCCTTAGTTAATACTTAATTCACATCAGTCACTCATTGAGCGCCGTTGGCACGCGCTTGGTGCCATCCTCGGCTATTAATACGCGCAACGTGTGCTTGGCTTAACTTTAACTTCAACTTTTTACACCACACAGACTCACAACGACAAATTGGACCAAATTATTTTTATAAAAATTTTCAAAAACAAAAATTACCACAAAAATGTTTAAACAATTTTATATTTAACAATAAATCAAATTCAAAATAGACAAAATATACACAGGGTGTTCACAATTTAAAAAAAACAAAGCACAAAAAGTTGAAATTTAATGTTTTTTCTCTTAAATATTAAAATATTTAAAACACCCTGTATAACGGAAGTATATTTATATTTAAGTCCAAAGCCATATCCGAATATGACACTAAATTTTATTAGTTTCAAATTAATATTCTCAATCGTCAGCATTGAGTTTTATTTTTGTTATTTTTGCCCACCAAGCACATACCAACTGACTTGACTTAAGTTAAGTCAAGACTCAAGGTTGACTTAAATTTATAATTATCAAATTTAACCAGAGTCTCATCTTTCATCTTATCAAATTACTAGCAATTACTGTCATTTCGTTTTTTTAGATTTTCTATTGGAAGTTAAGTGACTTAAGTCAAACATTCAAAAATGTACTTACCGTTTTGTCATTGAATCCGTCTCAGATCGATTGTTATTATCTCTTAGCCGAAGGCACGATGGACATTCGCCGCAGCAGTCGTCGTGCCATCGCGCCGCCTCCGACGCGTCGCTGTCATTGCCATACTCAGCATCTTCGTGGTGATGGCGATGCACCGGGTCGTGGTACGACATTGTTGATGTATTCCGCTCGAATCAGGTCACTCCCAGACCACCACCTGTCATCTTTTTTACTTCAAAAGCACAATAAACACAAGACGCACTTCGGATGGACTTAAGTCACATTGGACTCACACGGAAATCCAATATGACACTTTGACTTAAGTAATTTTCGTTGGAATTGTAGGATTTAATTGAAACTAAAGTGAGTTTAGACTTAAGTCTTAAGACTTAAGTCAAGTAACAGGTAGTTGTGGATGTTTGGTGGATGCAGTGAGTGTGTTGGTGTGACGCTGACCGGCCGGCCGGGCAGACACGATGCTGACCGAGGAAGATGCTTAAGACTTAAGTTAAGAAGATGTGGTACCTCCACTGTGGTGCTTTGCGGACCGGTACCGGATTTCTTTCTTTGTCGCTGTAGCAGTCACACACACACACACTAACACATATACAGTGTGGCTGGTGGAGGAGCTTTGACTTAAGTGCTTGTAGCGGTCATTCGACGACGCGCGTTGCTTGGCGACCGACGCAACAATGCGCTAGTTTGAGCGCACGGCGCGCAATTCGCACGCGAATCGCAAGCGACCGCGACCACTCCGATTTATCTTTGTCGCTCGCTTTGCCGAAAACACAAACGGAAAACGCTGTAACAGTAACAGTAACGAAAGACGAAAATAAAAACGTGACACTTTTAGATGCTAATAATATTTATAAGATACAAAGATACAAAGTGTTACAGAAAAAAATTTAAAAAAAAATTAATTAAGATTTTTACTAATTTTGATATTTATTACTAATAATGACTTTAATGAACAATATTGTTTAGGGTTTAAAATCCGGGGGTATTTATTAGTCATTTTAATGAAAACAAAATTAAAATCGGTTGATAAACAACAAAGTTATAAGCAATTTAGTAAAAATTATACAGTGTGTTTGAAGAATACAATAAATAAAAAAATTTTTTATCTACAAACAAATATTTCCATCATTAAAAAAATTTACATTTGATACTTAATTTTTATTTTTTGATTTTTATCCTGTAAAAAATATTATTTATAGGTTATGTTTATAATAAATAATTAAATAAACGACAACTTGGAGTGATATTTAGAATCTGTATTATTGAAATATCTATTAGTATTTTTAGTACTCCTAAATGAGCAGTGTATCACAAATGATGTTTATAAATATTTGCAAATATATTATATAATCAATAATCGTCAATAATAATAATAATCAATATTTATTTCAATGGTTTACATTAGTAATTGTGGATAATTGTGAGGCGCGCGCAAAGATACTCGTAACAAGAGGCGGAGCGAGCGAAAGACAGAGAGATAGATGAGAGGCGAAGCTCCACCTCTTTGCGGGATAAGGAAACTGTGATTCGTGAGTGGGCGGGGCAAATATAGCAGTGACCGCAGGCATAGTGGGCGTGTATAACAAACACAACAAATAGAATTATTCGCAACTTAACCAATCAACTAAAGTGTAAATATATTTAACGCCTCCCACATAACTCAACATGGTTTTTAAACTGTCAGTCAAAGTTTCAGTCAAAAATAAAGTGTTGGTTAATATTAAAAATTAATTTTTAAACAACTAATTAACAATTTGATTGCTTTTTTGACTGGTAAAAGCTTCAGTCAAAGTTTCAGTCAAATTATATTTTTTTAACCAAGGAAAAGAGTTAAAAGTTTCGGTCAAATTTAATTATAGTTAAAGTCAAAATTTAATTTGATGACTGAAAATAATTTGACTTTAGGTTTTTGACTGATAAAAGTTTCAGTCAAAGTTTCAGTCAAATTATTTTTTTTAACTAACCAAAAGTTAAAGTTTCAGTCAAATAATATTTGCAGTCAAATTTAAAATTGAAACTTTAAAACGTAAAAATATTAATTAAAAATAAAATTATGAGTCAATGTGTCAGTTAAAGTGTCAGTCAAATAAAAAACAAACGTAAAATTTTAACATTCTAAGCAAACAGTAGCAAACAGGGTGAACATTTGAGGTTAAAAACCATCAAATCACGCATCAAATCTTTTTGTAATTTTTTTGTCATTTTACCTAAAATGTTCTCTAAACTCTTCGTATATTTTCAGCTAAATTTGTTTATGTTACAAACGCGCCTATAAGTCATAGGCCACATGTTCTTCCTCCCCCCTTCAAAAAACATGGTTCACAAGCGCCATTGTTCAAATCGGTTCACCTTAAAATTTAAATAGTTATCTTTTTAATTTGATTCGAATTTATTTTTCATCGCCAAGTTAAACACAAGTTAAATATTTTATATAATACGAGTATATCACAAGTGATGCTGAAATCTGCATGAATCTGTCACATTCGCTTTCGACGAATCAAAATCCACGCTAAGCTATGAAACAATACATTATTTGTTGTGTGGTTTTTGTTTTTTTTTGTTTATCTTCTTGTTGTGTTGTGAATGGACAATATTTAATTAGTTAAAGCTGCTCATTTCTTACTTACTGTCAATATGTGTGGGCGTGTCACAATGTACCATGCGATTGGTCAGGGTTTAAGCCACGCCCCTTTAATGAAAAACCAAAATTACCAATTTTGAAATAGTTTTTGAGGTTTAACGATTCATAAAAGTCATAAATTTTTTTGATTTGTAAAAATTTTTACAACCAATCAGAGTAAAGGGGCTGGCGTCACTGGGCGTGGCTTTACAAATTTGCACCAATCGTTATGTACTAAAGTATTTTTTACAATTTTTACATTTGTGTATTTGTTTTCTTGTTTGTTTATTGTGGTGGGGGTGGCTTATGTGGTGTAAATTCGAAAAACTAAAAACGATCTAGTAGAAGAACGTTATGTACAATTTTAAACAACTACTCGTACAATTTTTTTTTTGTGGTTTTTCAACTTGTTATGCTCTGGTTAGTTTTGTTTAGTTTTTAAAATCGTTTACAAGTAGTCAGTGCTGTTCTAATTGAATAACAATTACGGTTTTTACAAGTTTTCATTGCAAACCTGATGTTTGCAAAACAGTGCACTCAAATGCACACAAGCTATCGAACAACAGATGTCGCTGCTAACACATTCTCTGTTTTCCATCATCGTTCGGTATTTCGTTTGTTAGTCGTTCAATTGTTTGTTTTATTTATTCACTTTTTTCTCAATATAATGTCAACAGATACATATGGAAGGCACGTAATCTAACAGCAAGTTATATTTTTTGTTTTGTTTTGTTTTCATTGTTTGTTTGTTAAATCGATTCGCGGCGTTGAAAAAAACAAAACTTGTTTTGTTGGCAATAACAAAACAATCCTACGATAATAATCAGCTAGAGCTTTTTTAAAATTATTTGCTACTCTTCTTTTGTTTTTAGTTTTATTTACGTTTGTTAGTTGTAAATATTAAATGCAGGGCGCGTTACAAACGGACGGGTTTTGTTCATGCGCTCATCACGACGTTATATATCTATTTTCTTCTTGTATATAATTAATGATTGATCAGAATCGATGAATGTCGCATCAATGGTTGCTTCTCTTAAAGGCGTAATGGGCGTAAAAGCTTTTTGTGTCTCTGGGTTGCTTTAAACTCTCTGGGGGGGTGTGTGTGAGGGGGTGAAAAATTATTGACTTTAGATATTTATTCTGATAGGTCAACACGCGGGACACTGGAAATAACTTCACACATCGATTGCGTATCGAACCGAAAATCAATGAAAAACGTCAGGCGAAAACACACACAGCAACGAGACGCCATTTTGAATCCATCATAACCAACAACATGTAAAATTAGTTTCGTTAAGTTAGAATATTTGAAAGTATTGCATGTGTTGCGCACATCGATTTGGTGCATGTCATTTTAGTTATGATTTTATCATTTTTTTTTTGTAAGATAAGCTTATTATTATTATTTTTTTTGTTAAAGTGAGCTTTCTTTTTTTCTTTCATTTATTTACATTTAAATTGATTTTGTAATTATTACTTTTACGTGTTTTGTGTGAGTGTTTTGTTTTGTTAGCGTGTTTTGTTTTAGAGTTTTAGTCAGAGGTTTGTGTTTTGTTTAATATCGAGGTGGGCGGGAACGCTTCGTGGCCACGCCTCTGTCGTCCATTTCTATCTAAAGCAATAACACACGTAAAATTCGAAAAATCACGTTCCGCGATAAATGTAATAGTAATAGATATTATGCAGATATCAATAATGATTATAACAAGTGTGATGCGATCCGTTTTTTTGGGTTGTTTGTTTGTTTACAGTGTTCCTTTGTTTCGGATCCCATCATCCGCCATTCTCAAGCCGCTCCTCGCTCTTTGTCTTACTCCTTGTGAGAGGAGAAGTAAATGGCAACAACGCGTGTGTGCAAGCTTTTCGTTAGCGTCACGTTTTACGCTTTGTTTTACGTGTTAGGATATATCAAAAGAAGTACGAAAACACTCAAGCCTGAGAAGGTAGGAGGCGGCTGCGACTGCGGCTGCGCACGCGCACATTAGCGCGCACAATGGTTGTCAGTTAGAAGCTCTTCGTGCACAGATGGCGCGCCACGTTAAATGTCTGCTATTGGCCCGCCTGTCATCGAAATACTCGTCGTCATTGTTGTCAAATTCCTACAAACAAACAAAAACATTTATCACCAACAATCAATAACAACAATAATAAAAATACAAAACAATAAAATACCATAACAATAAAAGTTAGGTTAGAGCATAAATAGGGTTAATAACAATTACTGCTGCTTGAGTTCGTGTTGTTGTGGAAATGGGGCGAGTGTAATGACCGTGCTACAACTTTTCTCCAAGTTTTACCCCCGCAACGACAAGGGGGTTAATAACAGCTGCATACCAGTAAATTCTGCGGCAAAATGAGTTGTGGGGTTTACACGCATCCGAACAACCCTAGCAATGATGGCAAGCAACGTTAAATTACGTAAAGTTGTGTGTTGGTGTTTTTCGTCTTCAACCACTTTAGGGATGAAAAACGATATATTACGAATGGTTGTCGATTCAATGTCGATCGAATCGTTCATCACTTTACTACGTCACGCTGTCAAACATAAAATATTCAAACACTATGTACGAGTAGTAAAGTTGGAAAGTATCATGTAATGGCTTTCTGGAACTCCTTGGGAATTAGGGGTTATCATCAATAACAAGTCTGGATTAGAACGAGTAATTGATCAGAGGTTGCTTAATGACTTTCATGGACTTTTTGAAAGCTTTCAGACAATTTAAATTATATTTGGAGGTTAAAAGGTGACGCAATGACATTCTGGTAATAAAATGGAATTAAGGGTTGAACGTTTTGTAGAGACATGTAACATCACGTAATCGGTTGTACGGGCCGACGAAAACAGGCCAGAGGTTAGGAGTTGAGAAGTTGTTAGGTGCTGACTGAGGTTATAATGCAATGATTGATGATATGGCTCCGGGGTTGCTATTGCCAAGTTTCTTGGCAAGTTTCTTAGTTGGTTACATTGTGCCAAGGGGGTTTTTACGGTCCAATTACTCAATTTTAAAGTTTTGTTGGATGGTACCAGGTGGTGACTTACCCAGGAATGGAGATGGAGTTGGCGACACCGTCAGCAAAGCTCTCGCGGCTCATCTCGTCCGCCATGGCAACCTTGAAGTGATGACCGAAACTAGCGAGGTCTTCCCGAAACGCTTCCGATGCTGGAGTCTCTGCCGTGGACGTGGGTTGTTGATTTGTTTCGTCCGGTAAACTCGATTCGCCTTCTCTGTCCATCGCTTCCGCATTCTTTTCTAACGGGACTGCTTCCTCGTCTTCACTGTAGATCTTAAAGTAGGCGAAGGTCAGGTAAATGACGGAGATGATGAACGACGGAATGGGAATGGCCATGGCGTAAACCAGATTCATGTACACCTGCCACATGTCCAGATGGCTGATGACAATGCCTGGATCCACTCGGCTGTAGTAGCAGCTAAAGTTCGTTCCGATTTCTTGGTAGCGCTTCAGCCAAATGGAGCAGTTGAGCATGGGCGGATAGCCGCAACCTTTCACGTTGGGTAATAGTTTAGCGCCAACATAGTACCACTCGGAGTCGTTGCCCATGAGACCCGTGGGTTCCGCTTCGGAGAAGTAGTAATCGTAGTCTCGGTCCTGCTCAGGCGTATCTGGAGCAGCGCGACGTTCGCGTGCTGGCGTCGGTGTGGGTTCGTCCGTGGGCAGCGCAATCAGCGAGTAATTGAAGTCGGCTGGCACCAGGCGATAGTTGACGCGCAGCTGCGTGCACGTGAACGTGTCCTTGGTGCAACCCTCGCGACAGGATGACCACGTGCAATTCGAGACGCCCAGCCGGCGCTCGGCGTCCATCGTCACGCACCACGCCGGCCGCTCGTCGAACTCCATGAAGACGGTGGTGAACGCCGGGTCAATGACGAAAGGCACCAGAAAGAGGAAGGCGAACAGCGAGAAGATGCCGAGGAGGACGAAGAAGGCGGTGATGTAGAAGAGCACCTTCTGCTTGAGCGTCTGCTCCTCGGCGCCGGGCTCCTCTTCCATGGCGGCACGGGGCGGCGCGCAGGCGACACCATCGGCGGGGGCGGCGGCACTCACATCGCGCGCGCGGCGCGGCGGCACCAGGCACCAGCACCACTCGGGTCACACACGCTAACCACGCACGGCCGAGCTCACTGCCGAGCGAGCTCACTGCGTTCGGGGCACTGCGGGCGTCGCGGCGCGCGGCGTGCTTATCGATCCCGCCGGCCCCCGCCAGATGGACGCGGCGCGTGCCGCTGCGAACGCCGCCACCGGCGAGGCGCCCATGTGACCTCGCCGAGAAGAGACGCTCCGACGCTCCGTCACCCAGCAGGTATTTAAACTTTTAATTTTCAATCACGCACGAAAAAAATTCACGCTTGTTGTCTGATCACTCAAAACCACTCGAACTCGGGAAGCTTTAGTTGCGATCCCACTAGAAACTTAAAAATTGTATCACATCTCGATAACAATGTCGATTGGTCGTTGTTGTGTTGTCACGAACCGCACGAGGTCGCACGAACCAGGCACGAGTTTCCTTCCTACCACTCTACCTAACCGACTACCCTGAACTGCCTTGTGTGTATGCCCGACTCTGCCTGTGTGCACTGCTGACGACATACGTGCATATCGATTGCGTGCCTGGCGCAGTGAAATATTGATCTTACACCACTGCCGCCGCCGCTTCGCCAACAATCGTCTGTCTCCGCGCGCAGCCGCCTTTACACCCTGCTGACAAGCCTGCCAAACGCCATAGTGATACGGCGCTGGCAATCGCAATCTTTCCTTCGGTCGCCATGCTGATTCCTCGCTCCGAACCGCAGTGAACGCCGCGACAATGCCGAAAAAGAAACCCATACCAATCGAAGACCTCATCATACCACCACAAGACGGTCGGATATGTGGCACAATATGTATCTGCCAGATGACGCTGGTCCTGAGCAGCGTCGCCATCGTCTATTTGACCGTGGCAGTCTACGTGCCATCCACCCGCGCCATGAAATACGGTATGGTCGAAGACCCTGTGATGTGCACCACAACGCAAGCTAAGCAAGTCGAGGCCTGCGATTGGGGGTCCTGTGGTGAGTGGTGCTTAAGTAAAACGTCAGGTGCTTGCATGCAAATCTATGTGAATCTGCGCTACAACGGATCCAGCATTGTCCTAGTAAACTGTACAAACACCGCCAACAAAACCTGCTACGGCATTGATCAGGAGAACGCCAAACGTAGCAGATGCATCGCAGATGAGTGCAAAAATCTAACTGGGACCTTCAACTGCTCTAGTGGTATGTGCATAAACATCACAGACGCCTTTGAGTGCACCTTCAAGGACACAGACCCAGCGTTGAAATGCTCAGGCCGACGTGGTAAAATCACCTGCATAGATCTAACGGGTTTGTACAGCTGCAATCGAGGGACTTGCGCAAGGATTAGAACACCCTACAACTGTGACCGGCGATGCGTTGATATCCCAACTAGGAATAAAAACGTTATACTCCTTAGCGGGGATAAAGTCTATTTATCAAATTGTCAAAGGGCATTGATCTTAGATACAGAGGAAGAGATATGGAACGAATCCCAGGAGAACATCATGATGGCATCATGTTTCAGCATCCTGAACGACAGCCGTGGTGTCATCGCCATTGACTGTGTCAATGGTTCGCTTCTAGAGACCAATGTCCTTACCGATTTGACCAATTTTACGTACCTGAGTTATTTGAGTGTGTTCAACACCGAACCATTGGATCAAACCAGGCGAGTCTGTCCACCTGAACAAGACCTAATCATAGCAAACGACTCCAGACTCCTGATCAACCTTGAAGGTTGCGTCAATACGCTTCGGGACGAATGCAAGGAGTTTCTACGCGTTTATGGAAAAGATGGTACGGACCATAATGCTCGAGCCAGGTTCACGTGCTTCTACTCCAACATGGATACCACATCAGTTGTAGCCAGATTCGATCTGGAAACTCAAAAGTTTCAATTTCTACTCTCGTCCGTGGTACCCACAGTGTTGTTTTTCGTATCTTGCACCACATTGGTCCTTTGCCAGAAAACGGTGGTGGTTGGGGATGATGCAAAGATGCGGTTTCAAGGCTGCGCAGCTACCAAGGAAGCAGCGGCGGCCACAGCAGCAGCCGCGGCTCACGTCACAGTCGGGGCAGTCGAAAAGGCCGGATCGGTTAATGATCTTACGGATCGAGGTGGTGGTGGGAATGGGAATAATATCATGGCACTCTGAGATCAATCACGTAAGTCCTTACAGTCACCCCAATCTTTATCAAGCACGATTTGAAACCAATGACAAATAAACGATTTGTAAGTATGTGTGAGTGTGTCAGTGCGCCAAACATGCATATTGATTGCACCCGCAATTTGCCCACCCTCTATGGCACGCTTTCTTTGTTCTGTTCCTGGTTCCAAGTTTGATACACACGTTCGATAGGTTGTTTCGTCCGCACACCGCACGCTATATAAAAACGGAACAGAAATTGATTTTTGTTTGCACCTGAATCAGTTTGTTTTTTTTTGTTTGGAAATAAAAAAACGATTGCCGTCACAATTATCACAATTGCTGGGAGGGGTTTGTGGTTTTGTGGGTGGGTACTTTGCATTTTTTTGCATTTCTGGGGTGGGGTTTGGTCATGTGGGGAGGAGGGGTGAAGTAATTATGGTTATTGTTTTTCAGTTTAAAGTAATAAACCATAAAACGTTTAGTTTCGGCTTTCCTCAAATTTTCTTCACCCGCGGCCGGACGACGGCGTGCGGCGTGCAAAGCAATGCGGACGTGGAAAGTGTGTCACCCCTAACGCGTAGAGAGGTTATTGATCTTCCTTGTTTGAGAGTATTCCGTGCCGTGTGCGTGCAATAAATCGCCGTAGCATTGGGATGTTGCAGTTGGTACGAGTTTGGTTGGTTGAGTGTAATAATGACGTCATTATCACAACCCAAGTGCAATTAATTACAATAATTAACAACAAAAAACGAACAAATAACAAAAAACATTGTAAATTTAGTTTTGGATAGTCATTAAATTGCATTTGGGTTTTTAAACTTTATTTTTAGGTTAAAATAAAAAATAATATTAAATGGGCGTGTTTTGTGAATTCTAGGCGTTCCCCTGCTGCTGGATAGAGGCTGATTGGGCGACGCGCAGCGTCTACTACGCATAAGGGGAAAGCGTGCTTCAGTGCTAACTTAGTTAAGTCAAACACTACAACATAAACACACACAAAACACACACATTAAGTATTTAACCTCAAAACCTTAACACCACAAAAAAACGTCATCATGGAAGAAAAACCGGAAGTGGAGATGATCTCCGTCGCCGAGCAGGCAAAATGGTACGCGTCGCTATGCCTAGGAACCACAGCGATCCTCTCCGTCTTCGCTTTTCTCTTCCTCATACCGTTTGTGGTCGACCCAGCCGTGGCAGCGTTACTCGCCGACTACGAACCTGAGCCGGTCACATGCGTCGCCTCCCGCCACGTCTACGCCGAAGGACTACGCAACTGTTCATGGGCGTCTTGCCGCGAGGGCTGCACACGTGAAGCCACACGATGCCATCAAATCTACGTCAACTATTCCCGCGTGCCCTTCCGCGACTACCGCCCACCGGTGCCGTTGGAATGGGACGTGGCCGACACGCGCTTCCTCGTCAACGCCGAGGGGTGTGGCTATCCGCCCAGCGTCAATTGCACTCTCTTCGCGCGCCAATACGGCGGCGAATCCGCTGGCACACCGTTTCCATGCTACTACTCCCGCGTCTATCCCGACGTGGTAGTGTCACGCTATTCGTGGGACGACACGCTACGTCATCTCGTTCTATCAATCGCCATCCCAAACATTATCTTTGCCGCTTCGGTGGGCGTGCTCAGCTACTGGTACTGCCCCGGATGCGGGCGGGCGTGCCACAAATACATGCATCACTTTCCCAGCGAGGACGACGACGACTACGAAGATGGCGCTTACTAGCGCAAGCTGAAAACAAAGTAAATCTTTACTAAAAAACAAAACAAAACAAAACAAAACAAATTTAAACTAACTTTTAAAAAACGCCTTAAAACGTAAAATTTATATTTAAAAAAAATTTAACCTACAACATAACCCAGTATTACATAACCTCAAACGACCGCTTGTTGTCGATGACTTAACCAAAAAACTTTAGGGTAGAAATAATTTTAAAGAAACGTTAAATTATGGGAATGTCGACTTAAATTTGTGATAAGTACTTAGTGAATTAGTTAACTCTAATTAACGTTAGACAAGTAGAACGAAATATCAAATTAGTTTTAAATTCTAGGAGATTTAACCTTAAAAACTTGAAAAAACAAACGGCGAACAAAAAAAACAAATAAAAAAAATTGAAATAGGAATCTTTGTTTAATTAACAACGACAAAAATCATCTTTAATCATCACGGATAATAATTAATTAATTAAACGATTAGACCTTAGAGCTTTTAGAGCTTTTAACTAACAAATTTACTAAACTTAAAAAGTTAGGTTATGTACACAAGCGGTGCGTGACTTGCAAACTGTTAATTTTAATCATTACATACACTTTAAGGTTATAAACATAACGGGGACTAAATAATAAAGGGGCAACTAACATCTGTCATAACCTTAAAATCTTGTAACAATTAAAATTACCATGAACAAAAGTCAATACATAATTGAGGTTAAATTTTTTTTTAAATAAAACGAAAATTAAAAACATAATTAATAAACAACCAATGTGATAATAGTAAAGATTTACTTTTGTTTGTAAATTTTTGGGAATTTGCGGCCATTTTGAGAATCTTCCGTCTTAAAACAAAACACAAACAAACAAAACACAAACAAAACAAAACAAAACAAATAAAACACAAAACAAAACACAAACACTTTTTGAAGTGTGATTTAACGTAAAAATCAAATCAATCAATTTATGTCGTGATTAATAATTAATTAATTAATTAATTATTATTACAACAAATTATTACCACGCGCTTGTTAGCGATTTTTGACTCTTACTCGAAGTATCGATTCGAAACAGTATATAAATAAAAATAAATATATATATATATAAATAATGTCCTAAGTAACTGCCTTACCGAACAGAAGATGGCGACACTGACACTAAAATTGTATTAATGGCGCCGATGCTATTTTATCAGCACTTTAACGCTGTAAACATGAAACCAATGTGACGTAGAGAACAAAAGATGGCGATTTTTGAAAACAACAATTGTCTGCACTGCGCTTGCGTCCTGATTTTACGCGTTTTATTAATAAGACTTACGATTTCTGATATATTGTGACCTTTTTCGAATCATCACTTTCGAATGGAATGAATCGAAGTAACAATTAGTGGGTCTTTGCGAAAGACCAACCAATACGCTAATTATAAAGATAATTAATAAATCTAATAACTGCGAACAAGTATGTAATAAAAAAATAACAAAAAACAAAAAACAAACGCTGCAATGACATAAATTTTTATATTTACCCTAGATAGTTGATAATATTGCGATTGATGATGACAATTGTAATCTTTGATGATTTAATTAATTTGGGATTATTTAATAATTAGAGCGTGTTAATTATTAATTAATTTTAATGTTTTATTATATTAAATTTATTATACATTTAATTGTGTTTATTTTTTTAAATTAGAATTGATTGTAATTAATAGAAGAGTTTAGTATAAATTGTTTGGGTGTGATGCAATTATTATGATTATTATAAATTTTATTAATTATTAAGTTTAAGAGTTAATTGATTAATTAATTGATTGATTGTTTGTGAAATTATGGTGACAAATGAATATTATGTATTCTATTGTTTGTCGATGAAAATATTTATGTATATTGATATGAATTAAATGCGGTTATGGTTATTATGCTGATGAAAATAAGATTAATTATGATTATATTAAATTATATTACATTGTTCAAACGATTTAGAATTTATGATGTGTTTTTATTTTTTGTTGTTACCTCCTGTTTTTTTTTCTTTTTTTGTTTTTTTTTGTGTGAAGTTTAGGGTTATGTTAGTTGAGGTTAGGTTATGGTTTTATACATTTTTTTTTGTTTTTTTGTTTATTTTTGAATTTATAGGAGAAATAGTTGGTTCTGATTATGGTTATATGTATAATTTGTTAATGAGGTAATTGGGAATTAATTTTGTTTAAATAAATTATTGATATTTTTATTATTTTTTAATGTTTTTTGTGTTTTTGTGGAGGAAAACGTGGTAATGCTGAAATTGCTTTTGTGGATGTTTAATACAAAAACACTAAAAACAACAATAAATAATAAGAATATCAAAAAATTGTTTAAACAAAAAATATTCACAGATAAATAACCAATATTTTATTTTAGTACTATTTTTTGATACAACCCTTATTTTTCTTGAAATCTTTGAAAATGTATTTAAAATCAATAGAAACAACTTTAGTTTTTTCTATATTTTTCTTCACAAAAACACGAAAAACATTAAGAAATAATTAAAATACAAAAAAATTGTTTAAACAAAAGTTATTCAGAATTAAATAAACAACATTTTATTTTATTAATATTTTTGATACAACCCTTATTTCTCTCAGAATTCTCTAAAATATATCAAAAATTACTTCAAGCAATTTTAATTTTTTTCATATTTTTCTACATAAAAACACAAAAAACTCCATGTAATAATAAAAATATTAAAATATTGTTTAAACAAAAATTATTCAGAATTAAATGAACAATATTTAAATTTACTAACATTTTTTGATACAACCCTTGGTTCTCTCAGAATTATCTAAAGTATATCGAAAATCAACAAAAACAACTTTAGTTTTTCCATTATTTTTTCACAAAAACACGAAAAACACTAAGAAATAATTAAAATATAAAAAAATTGTTTAAACAAAAGTTATTCAGAATTAAATAAGCTACATTTTATTTTAGTATCATTTTTTGATACAACCCTTAGTTCTCTCAGATTTCACTAAAATATATCGAAAATTACTTCAAGCAATTTTAATTTTTTCCATATTTTTCAACACAAAAACACAAAAAACTCTAAGAAATAATAAAAATTAAAAAAAAATGTTTAAACAAAAGTTATTTAGAATTAAATAAACTAAATTTTATTTTACTAACATTTTCTAATTCATCCCTTAGTTCTCTCAGAATTCTCTAAAATATATCAAAAATTATCTCAAACAACTTTTATTTTTTCCATGTTTTTTTACATAAAAACACAAAAAAACACCAAGAAATAATAAAAATACAAAAAAACTGTTTAAACAAAAGTTATTCAAAATTAAACAAACAACATTTAATGTTACTAACATTTTTTGATACAACCCTTAGTTCTCTCAGAATTTCTAAAAATAAATCAAAAATTAACAAAAACAACTTTAGTTTCTTCCATATTCTTCTTATTAAAAACATAATATTTAATAATCTAGTTAATTATTCTAATTTTAATTTATATTACAACAAATACCTCGCTTATTAAAGAACCACCGACATCGTGGGACACCAACAGCTGCTGGTTACCCCTCAGAATTGTTCGTTTAATTCTCATAATCTCGCCCTCAACTTCAGCAATACCATTCCAGCGGATTATCTTTCTTCAGAAGCGTCACGCTTTTCCAAATGCGCCAGCAGCAGGACGACGAGCACAGCAACGTAGAACATCCCTGCGTCTCACGCTCCTGCATACCTATATATACATATATAAAGTAAATTTCTGCTTTTCTCAAACGCGTTTGCGGTTTAATTATAAATTCGTAAATTTTAAGCGCAGCGACAAAACGACGAAGACGTACGTACGTAGAAAATAAAACAACATACAGAGTGTTTTAATTTTTTTTCTCAACAAAATACCCTGTATATATTTTTTTAACAAAAACATTGCATTTTTTTTTATGGAATTTTCTTGGTTTCCTGTTTTGTAATTAATTTTGTAATCTTTGTTTTAATTCAGTTTTAATTCGATTTTCATTTCTTTAATTCCATTTCACTTTGTTACTCACTTTTTTTTCGTTGACTTTCCCATTTTCTACTTTTCACTCCTTCACTTTTTCACTTCTTTTTCCGAGTTTATTGTCGACGTTTTCAAACTTTACGCACAAAAGTGTGGTTGTGGTTGGCAGCTTGCGTTTGTTATTTGCGTTGGAATCAAGCAGGCAGGATAATGCTGTGCAAACAAATGATTTTCATTTTTTGTTTGTTTGCGCTGCGTATTGTGTCACGCACGCCAACCCAAACAAAAATTGTTTGTTTTGCTTCATTGCAATTGGTCCACCGTCAGTGTTTCCGTTGTTTCGTTGTTTTGTTGTTTATTATTGGTCGGTGGGATCGCAGCAAGACTTGAAAAGTTAAAACAAATGATAGAACGTGTTCGGGTGTGAGCGCACGAAGGAAGAGGAGGCGGTAGAGAATTTTCAGTTGGTGCTTTGCAGGCTCGCAGGACGCAGTCAGTGCGCGTCCGACTCGCGTTCGCGTCGCATCGTGCGTGCCCGCCGCTGCTGCTACGACGAGTGTAGAACACACCGGGTCAGGTACGAGCGTCCGCCGCCTCCATACAGTCATTACTCATTGAATAATATTCCCGAGCGAACCGGGGGGAGCTCCTGCGAATAGTGCGACTATTGATCCCTCCGCCACCCGGACCCGCACGCCACTTGTTGGATATTTGTTGGATCGGTGGATTGTTTGGATGCTTTGCAATTGTTGCGCGCCGCCTCCGAACGACCTGCCGCTGTATCTTGTTGGGAATATCTAACGCTGGAATTGAATCGAACAAATGTTTCGCTTCCGATCCAAAGCGAGTTGGGTTCTTTGGCGGCACACGCCGCGAACGTAAACAGCGAACCGGATCGGCGGGATTATTTGTTATTTCAACTTTTTGGCGGCGCGTGAACACAACGCACAAACGGTGAGAAGGCGTCCGGGCGTATAAATAGAATAATAAATTGATCGGAATGGTAAAAGTTGCCGAATTTCATGGGAGGAACATTTTCGTGTGAATTTTACGGGTTGATTGCTTTGAGGGGGAATAAACCGAAAGTAACAGGTGTTTAAAAGCGTCACGCACTTTAAGGTAAGTGATAAATAATTAGAAATAAGTTTAAAAGTAATCTGAAATGACAACATTTAATTTATTCTTTAAAATAATTTTAAACATTAAATGCTTTTTTGGATTATTCTTAGTGTTTCAACAGAAGTAAAATATATTTAATTAAATTATTTATTAAATTTTAGTATTATTTATTTATTTATGACAAATTTTTTGTTGAAAAGATTAACAATAAAAAAGGTGAAAGTGTAAATTTTAAGGCTTTCTTTTACATAAATCAATTTTCTAGACAACTGGTGCGTCTTATTGAAAAATTTTACTAAAATAATTTGTTTATAATAAAATTATCTATAACTTTTGTTTAAACAATTTTTTGATAATTTAATTTGTTATGACACTTTTTAGCTTTCAAAGTTAAAAAAACAATGTAGTTTCACAATAATTTTATGTTTTTGTTTGATAAAACACATAATTCTGAAGAATCTATGCTTTTTGTCAAAAAAATTTACTAATATAAATTGTTTATAATAAAATTATCTACAACTTTTGTTTAAACAATTTTTTGATAATTTAATTTGTTATTACACTTTTTAGCCTTCAAAGTTGAAAAAACAATGTAGTTTCACTATAATTTCA
>JARJDS010046553.1:0-36667 GCA_030264155.1 Atheta pasadenae
GACTAGTGTACGTGTTCATGCAGAACTGCGCGTGTAGCAGTGAAGCAACCGCATACACGCTAAATACGATGCTATGCTAATCGCACACGATTGCTGCACTCGGGGCCGGATAAAGATTTGTGCCGCCCTGGGCACTAGCCCCGACTGCCCCTAGTGTAAATCCAGCACTGAATATGATTTCATTTTAGCTTAATTAGTCCTTTAAACAAAGTAACCATTTTAACAAAATACCAGCATCGAAACTTCTGCTAACTTCATATCTTGATCATTTGTTATACTCTGTTTATAGAAGCCGAGTTTGAATGTGGTTTACAGCACTTTATATAATCTTTGCTGATCTGCACCAGTTGGCGCACTTAGCTTCGTGCTGCTTCGTACACATTTAGTGTATTTGCAGTTGCATACGGTCCCACCCGTTTTGTTTTGAGCGGTTTGAGCGTTTTGAGCAAATATATTATACTGGTGAAAAATTACACTAGAAATATTATATTGGATATCTTGGTATGCATTTTTAATATGTTAATAATTATGGCGAAAAAAGGTGCACAAATTTTTCGTGCTCAATTAAACTATTTTGATATTAATTTTTAAGTAATAAATAAAGTCAACCCTGGAAAATTACATAATTATTTGTAAATCAATGTAAATATAGCCACAATCTGGCCACAATCATGCCATGATCATGCCACAATATAGCTCTGCCTATTAGTTCTCTGAATCCCTAATAAGCAGCGTGTCAATCGTTTTTGTTGCCATCGAAATACAAGGAACCAGCATGGAACCGTTTTAGTAAAAGCGCGTCGCGCTTTGGTTCTTATTCAAAATTTGCACTACGGCCGTTGAGGGCGTAAATCTTGGGGTCATACATTTCTTATACCTACACGATTCCGTCCTTGATACATATAAGGTTGTCCGGCCCATTCCGGCCTGACCATAACTAAATCCAACTTCTTTTATTTCTCAGTTTTTATCAGACAAAAATCCTAATACGTTGGCATTTTTGTCAAACTTAAAAAAAAAACATAAGATTTAATAATTATTGCATTTATATCTGTGTTTTAATTACATTTTAAGCAAATATTTTATTTAATTTATTTATAACAACCATTTTTTGGATACATTTACAGATTGTAGATTTGCAATAACCTTGTAACCATCGAGAATATTTTAGAATATCGACAATATCAAGGTTATGTTACTTCACATAACAAATCAATTTTTATTCAAGTTTATAGCATTTTTACGCAATTTAAATAAGTTAATAAAGTGACTTGCAGAAGTGATCCTTAGCTTTTTGCACTTCCATTTAACATAAAATCATTATTCGAAAACATGGAGAAGAAACACATTTTACATAGTGGAATGTTCAATGATACACTAAGAAAATGGAACAGTTCGAATTGTACAATAAGTCCACATAATTTAATGTACCCTGTCTTTATCATGTAAGTATTACACAACTTTAACATTGGATACAATAAGATGAAATAATGTTGTTTTTATTTATTAGTGAAAATGATGATGATATTCAACCAATCAACAGCATGCCCGGTGTTTCAAGATTTGGCATTAATAAATTGAAAGTTCACTTAGAGCCTTTAATATCAAAAGGTTTATCATCAATTTTATTGTTTGGAGTTATTGACAAGTTGGTAAAAGATGATAATGCAACAAATGCAGATAGTTCTGTAAATCCTGTTATCAGAGCTTTACCTAAACTGAAAACATGGTTTCCTACTTTAACACTCGCTTGTGATGTATGTTTATGTCCTTATAGTAGTCATGGACATTGCGGCATTCTACATGAAGATGGAACTATTAATAATTTGCCTTCAACCAAGAGGATTGCAGAGATTGCTTTGAATTATGCCAAAGCAGGTATAAAATAAAATTGTGGGGTTTAAAATTTTAAGACTGAAGTTGTTTGTCAAAATATATTTCAGGTGCTGATGTAGTAGCTCCATCTGATATGATGGATGGAAGAATATCAGCAATTAAAAACTCTTTAATTGCTAATAACATAGCAAACAGAGTAGCAGTTTTATCTTATGCTGTAAAGTTTGCATCATCTTTCTATGGTCCATTTAGGGAAGCAGCTTCATCCAAACCATCATTTGGTGATAGGAAATGTTATCAATTACCACCAAATAGCACTGGTTTAGCTATGAGAGCTGCCGAAAGGGATGTTGAGGAAGGTGCAGATATGCTCATGGTTAAACCAGTTTTGGCTTACTTAGATTTGTTAAGAAAAGTTAAAGATGCTTTTCCTCATCACCCTATGTTTGTGTATCAAGTGTCAGGTGAATATGCCATGTTATATCATGGAGCCAAAGCTGGTGTATTTGATTTACAAGTTGCTGTGATGGAAGTTTTGCATTCATGTAGACGTGCAGGTGCTGATGTTGTTATTTCATACTATACTCCTCAAGTTCTTGATTGGATTACAAACTATTAGTTAACAATTAGTAATCATAACATTTGTGAAAATGATGATTAGCCATTATGGGTGGTTGGATGTGAAGTAATTTAGCTTATTATTGCAAAAGGGAACAAACTACAATAATAAATATACTTGCATGACAATAATATGTTTTTCCTTTCATAATTATAATAATAACCTCCCAAAAACCTTTACAATGTTCTTTTAAGAAATGTCATATCACAACAAGTGAAATTATGAATACCTGTTACGCGTATATACATTAAAAGTAACTTATTCATACAAATTTCTTAAAACCGTTATTGGGTTGACTGAATGAATGATTTTTAGTTCAAGTTCACGCTTACGTGTTCCACGCGGAATTCTACCACGTTGTCGGAATAAAAACGTGCTCTACTTTACGTTAGTTCAAACAATACCATAAACAATGCAAACTATTAATGTAATGTACCACAAACTTCATTAATATAGTAATTTGTTTCTAAATTTATGCAATTTGTTTTAGTTTAGTAGTTTATTATTGTTTTAAATTAGTATTACGTGTCATGTGGGTTGCCGACCACGTAGTAACAACGACGACAAACCGCGACAATCCACGGCGGTTCCTGCAACTTACTCGAAATTACTCGACGCGTTTTACGTGGACCAATCAGAGCCGGCCAGCTATACCGGTACGTGCCAATCGACACGACAAAGCACCAGTGCCGTTTGAATTCGCACCAATCAGAGGCCAACACGACGAATTCTCTACATATATTCCGGCAGCCAGAGACGCACCAACCATCAGTCACAACCGGTACGTCAAACAGAGCATTGTGATTTCAGTTTCCGTGACAAGGGTATTCTACAGAATTTTAACGCTTAGTGAAGTACAATAAATCGGTGAGCACATTATTCATTAATTACTAATTACAACAGTTCTTTCATAATTCTGTGAATTTACAATATATAAGTATATTAGAGAAAGCCTTATGCGCAAACCCAAACGTCAGTCATAAAGTTAATGGTTAGGTTGTTAAATAAGACAATTGCAAGTAAAATTCACTCAATGCAGTTGTTATCACTGGTTTATGGAGTAGGTTTTAGGACACGTTGAATTTTTGCGTTTGTAGGCGTGAAATGAATGAACCTTACATTTAACACGTTGGACACGTAGTACACGTCGGCAGACCCGTTCTAGACCGGTAGTACCGTTATCTTCTTGAGGAACACTCACAAAATAACTTCTAGTTGTCTGTCGTGTCATCAAATGTGTAACGGGATAGTACCGAAATCGGCGACGTGGATTTAATTTCGGGAATAGTTTATTAGTTGCATGCAACCATATTGTTGCATATTGTTTTGTATTTTTATTAAATATCCTGGTATTTTACAGAATATACGATGAAATTGACGTTATTCCTGGGGGCATTGTGCCTCATTGTTGGCGTTATCGCCAAGGACGAGAAAAAGGATAAAGATGAAGTTGGTACTGTAATTGGTATTGATTTGGGTACAACTTATTCATGGTAAGCTTTACTTTTTTGTTTAATGATTTAAAACCATTTGGAACAATTTTAACATATTCTTTTATGGATTCAGTGTTGGTGTTTATAAAAATGGCCGTGTGGAAATTATTGCCAACGACCAAGGTAACCGTATCACTCCCTCGTACGTTGCATTCACTGCCGAGAACGAACGCCTCATTGGTGACGCCGCCAAGAATCAGCTCACCACCAATCCGGAGAACACCGTCTTCGACGCTAAGCGCCTTATCGGACGTGAATGGTCCGACAGCAATGTGCAACACGATTTGAAATTCTTCCCCTTCAAGGTGACAGAGAAGAACTCTAAGCCTCATATTTCGGTTGCTACCAGTCAAGGTGATAAGGTCTTTGCACCCGAAGAAATCTCCGCCATGGTGCTTACCAAGATGAAGGAAACCGCCGAAGCTTACCTCGGCAAAAAGGTTACTCACGCTGTTGTTACTGTTCCTGCTTACTTCAACGACGCTCAACGTCAAGCTACTAAAGATGCCGGTGTCATTGCTGGTTTGAACGTCATGAGAATCATCAATGAACCTACTGCTGCAGCTATTGCTTATGGTTTGGACAAGAAAGACGGAGAAAAGAATGTCTTAGTATTCGATTTAGGTGGTGGTACTTTTGATGTCTCCCTGTTGACTATTGACAATGGTGTATTTGAAGTCGTTGCTACCAACGGTGACACTCATTTGGGTGGTGAAGATTTCGATCAACGAGTTATGGATCATTTCATTAAGTTGTACAAGAAGAAGAAGGGTAAGGACATCCGCAAGGACAACCGTGCTGTACAGAAATTGCGTCGTGAGGTTGAGAAAGCGAAGAGAGCGTTGTCTGCTTCCCATCAAGTTAGGATCGAAATTGAATCATTCTTTGAAGGTGATGACTTCTCTGAGACTTTGACCCGTGCTAAGTTCGAAGAATTGAACATGGATCTTTTCCGTTCCACCCTGAAACCCGTGCAGAAAGTACTTGAAGATGCTGACATGAACAAAAAAGATGTTGATGAAATTGTCTTGGTCGGTGGTTCTACTCGTATCCCCAAGGTACAACAATTGGTCAAGGACTTCTTCAATGGTAAGGAACCTAGCCGAGGCATCAACCCTGATGAAGCTGTTGCTTATGGTGCTGCTGTGCAAGCCGGTGTTCTCTCTGGCGAACAAGATACTGATGCCATCGTACTTTTGGATGTTAATCCATTGACTATGGGTATTGAAACCGTCGGTGGCGTAATGACCAAACTCATCCCAAGAAACACTGTTATCCCCACCAAGAAATCTCAAATCTTCTCTACTGCTTCCGACAACCAGCACACTGTCACCATCCAGGTTTATGAAGGTGAACGTCCTATGACCAAGGATAACCATTTATTGGGCAAATTCGATCTTACTGGCATTCCACCAGCGCCTCGAGGTGTACCTCAAATTGAAGTAACATTTGAAATTGATGCTAATGGTATCCTGCAAGTGTCCGCCGAAGACAAAGGCACCGGTAACCGAGAAAAGATTGTCATCACCAACGATCAGAACCGTCTTACACCAGAAGACATTGAAAGAATGATCAAGGATGCTGAAAAATTCGCCGATGAAGATAAAAAACTTAAAGAACGCGTTGAAGCTCGTAACGAACTTGAGTCCTACGCGTATTCTCTTAAGAACCAGTTACAAGACAAGGAAAAATTGGGTGCTAAACTTTCAGATGAAGAAAAGACCAAAATGGAAGAAGCTATTGATGAGCAAATTAAATGGTTGGAGGATAACCAAGACACCGACCCAGAAGAGTACAAGAAGCACAAGAAGGAACTCGAAGATGTTGTGCAGCCAATCATCGCCAAGTTGTACCAGGGACAAGGTGGTCCACCACCCACACCTGATGCTGATGGTGACGATGACATCAAAGACGAGCTGTAAGCTAAGCCGCGCCCACAAAGACTGAAACAAATTTATTTAAACGATAATTCTATCCCCCCGATTAACTAACAACAATTACAGCAACAAATTGCAGCAGAAATGCAGTGAGCACAAAAACATGTGGTGTGAGCAACCGCGTCGGTGATTTATCTTTTAATTTATTATTGTGAGCGCCTCACCAGACTGACTTAATTAATAATAGCGAAATACGGCTGGTTTGCTGGTGGTTTAGCTGTCAAACAGCTGATGTGCTGCAAACGTTGAGAGGCGATTTTCTTAGGGCGATTGTTTTTTTTGTTAATTTAGATTTAATGCGCTGCATTTAATCATTCATCAAAGAATCACCCTCATTCATTTGTAAAAAAATCTTGTGTATGATGTAATGAGCGAGAAAAATGATTGTTATACACTTATTTCACGTATGTTTTCCTTCCTCATTTGTGTGTTCTGATTGTAATATTTAAGTAGGAAATTGAATAAATTGAATTTTTTTATAAAAGAATACTGTTGAACTTTGGTTTAAATTTGTACATGCTAGTTTGGTTGCCTACATTAACCTTAAACATGCGTGGATATGGTGGATATTTTCAAAAATGGAGGACAGTGGACGTCCATTTCATCTACTTTCGACAAGACTTTGGATCAAAATACAACTTTTTATATTACCTTTCTTACTTAGAAACAACGTATATTGATATTTTAATAATATCTTCAATTGGGTTTAGAAATTTTGAGAATGGTAGCTTATGTTTTGTGTTTTTAATGGAAATAGTACAACCTGAATGAACAAGGTGCTGCTGAATTTTGACTGATGTTTTTGTTTATTTGTCAAGCAATTGAATAATCACAGGATGTAAGAAACATTTGTCATTCAAATTGCAAGTTTAAAATTTTACGTGCATTTTGTACAAATTATTCTAAATTTTAAAGTAAAAAGAATTGTTTTAAATTCTTGTGTGATTCTTCTTTCCTTAGTTACGTGGTTTCTTGCTTCAAAGAAATTTTGTGCTAATCAAAGATAAAATGAATCACAAACCGAAAATGTTAGCGTTCTCTCCATTGCCCATTAAAGGTAAAGCCAATTCCTTTCCAATCCAACACTTTTACAAATTCTATCATTACAGGTCGATCTAAAGAGCAACGCCCAAAGTTTAAAGAAACAGTATCATCTGTTATGTAAGTATTTATGTAACAGAATAATAATAATCTTAAAATAATGTTTTATTTAAGAAAAAAAGTGAAAGACAGACCACCAACACGTCGTAATACAAGCGATACAGATAAAAGTTCCACCACGTCGAGTTCGAGAAGCAAACGTTCTTATTATGGCAACGATAAATACAAAACTTCTTACATGGGTTTACAAACACCAAGACCACAATTTGTTATTGAAGACCTAGACCATCACGAGTACCTACAGTTTTCCCTGCATATTACAGATGAAATTATTCGAAAAGATATGTTTAGGAATGACGAGATGATCCAAGTTTTAAAGAAACATTATCAAGCCAACAAATCAAGACTTAATCAAGTATGTGATATCAGCAAAACAATTTAATTGTTACATAATCATTTTATTGTTTTAGAAACTACTAATAAAAACCACAGCGGATTTGTGTTCCGAACTTAACATCCCTATAAATGACTCCAAGATGCTGTTTTTAGATGATCAAAGAACTTACTTTAAAGGTAAAATATCCGAAAACAATTACATGATGTAATCATCACTGGCAAATTTTGTTTCAGTCGAATTGAAGTTAAAAGACCCCAAACAATTTTCAGTACTGCATAATGAAACTGCAAATTATGTGTGTGACAAAAACTCGGACGTTTCTTTACCGCGCAATGTATCTCCTGTTTCTAATTTAAGCAGTATTTCAAAAGATGATATCAGTTGCAATGAACCTATGTTAGTTATGAGTTTTGATAAGCCACAATCAAGACCAGAGAAAAATTTGGCTATTGCCCACTACGCGTTTTCAGTTGAACCTGAATTTACTTCAACAAAAGAATTCAGCACTCAAGCAACTTTAAACAACAACGTTGATGTTATTAACTATATTGTGGTGAATAATATGATAAAACCGAATATATTTATTAATGACGCTACAACACAAAAATCTGCTATTAGACCTATTAATTGTGTTACGTCATGCCAAACATTGGATCAAGTCGAACTCAATTTGGCTTCTCAAAAGACTGATGTAGAAGATGATGTTTTTAAAGATGTTAAATGTCAAGCTTGTAATACTGATAAGTATAATAGAATTTTTGACATGGAGTGTGGTAACTCTGAAACGTTTTTGATTAAAAATGACAGACAAGAAAGTGCAGCTTGCAGAAAATCAGAAGATGTATATAAGAACCTTAGTGGCCTAGGAAACGTTTCTAAAAGTTTTGTACCTAACTCTATAACTTCTAACATGGACTCAGATGATTTTGCTGTTGGTAAACCTTATAATAAACATTTTTACAATATACATCTACAGAGAGACAAAGGATTAACGCCCTATCAGTTGGCACCAACATTGTCTAAGAGTTGTTCGAGTTTATTACCGGATAAATTAACAACTGAAAGGTTGGATCAGTATGGAACAGCAGATAGATACAGAAAAGTTAACGAGTATTTGTCGTTTTTTTATCCTACAATGGCCACGCAGGTTAGTTCTATGGATTTATTGAATAATGTTTACCTGCCCGAGCCATTATCACGAAGTTCAGAAAGGAACAAATACGAGCAGAGATGTATGTATAAATCTCAACAATTACATCAACACCACCACCGCCATCACCACCAAGAAAGAGATGAGCAATATGGTCAGCAACAATTTAGATATAAACAAAATACTCATGATCAACATCGCCATCAAAGTAGCCATCAGTCGAGCAGGAATTCTGATAAATACAAACTAAACAATTATAACTTTCAACCAGATAATATTTCTTCATCTTCTTATAAGTCAATGTTTTCGTTTTTACCTAACTCCAGAACTTCTACAAGACAATCTTTTGTTACCTCAAGTAGAAACAAAAGACAACGTTGATACAAACAGCGCGGTGTATACCTAAAATAGAACTTAAAATTTAATGTTTATAAGCAAATAGCTTTTGAAATAAAATAAGAGTTTAATGTTTTTTTGTTTAAGTTTTGCATTAAATACTAAAGTAAACACCCATTTTGGTAGGATTTTCGTGTGAAAGTTGTTACGTAGTTATCTGTTAAAAAAAAAACAGAAAATATTTCAATATGTGAAGCGTATTATAGAAAGATACCTAAAAATTTAGATTTAGATTTAAAGTGCGCGCAATTTTAAATTACATAAGTTTTGGTTCAATCTGATATTTTAGGTTAGAATCGACCTGGTAGATACATAAATATCTGTTTCTCAAAAGCGTATATCTCAATCAGCTCACAAATTAAATCTAAGTAAAAGTCTGATTAAAATCTGGAATAATTATCCAGATTAAAATGTTCCGACTATTGCAATCCTTGCGACAATGTGCCGCTCCAGTGAGGCAATTTTCAAGAACTACTGCACTGCGAAGTAGTGCCAATAACTTGGGAGCAAATCTTCACAAAGTCAACAATTTGGAGAAGAAGTTTCTTGTATGGACTGGAAAATTTAAAACTGCAGGAGAGGTTCCTGATATGGTTCCGTAAGAATAATATTCTAATGTTTCATAACAAAAACAAATTAATAAGCAGTCTATTTCAGTGTGTGTTATTACAAAATTTTTGTTTTAGTGCTGAAATTGTTGAGAAAGCAAGAAATAAAATGCGAATCCGCGTTGCCAATGGAATGATGGCTTTAACTTTAGTTGCTTGTTTGATTATGTCAATAAGTGGCAAAAGAGCTCATGAACGAGGGGAGTCAGTAACAAAAGAAAATTTGGCATGGCACAAAATGAACAAAGAAGAAAGTGACAAATAAATGAAATGATGTTGTTTTACTAAATATTAATAATCCTTAGTTAATAATAATTAAAATAAATTACACAATGGTATGATAGATTATAATGTTAATAACTATAAATGCTATTTTATTTTCAATCATTAGAAACAATTATTTCACATGTATACAAATATAAAAAGATGACTACTTTGAGCAATTTTTATTGCATATTTATTCCTTGAGGTATTTCCTGCAACGTTCAGTGAAGACTTTGGTGGTTCTCTGCCTGACTAATTCTTCTACACTTAGCTCAACTTGCAGCATTCGTAACTTAAAAATAATAATACATTAACATTAAGTATATCTAGAAAAGTTCTATTATAAAAAACTTACTTTCGTTTGCTCAGCTCTAAGATTTTTTGACAACATAATATCATTACTATTTACTTCTTTCTGTTCCCTATATTTTTTTACACGGTCAGCTGACAATGTAATACAATTCTTTATAGCTTTCTCCCTGGCAGTGTTTCCTTCATTGATTTGATTCTGCAGTTCCTTGCAGGCTTTACGAGAATCACTATGGAAGGAATCAGTTTGTATTGTAGAATTAAGTGTGTTTACTATAATATCATCTACTCTTCGCATATTTTTCAAAGCTTCCTGAAACGTTTAATACAATAATTAATACACAAAATTATAATTATTACCCAAATGTTTATTGTGTTTTAATTTGTGTATCTTGCAAACCAAGGTTTGTATTCTTTGCAACTACAAAGTACAATTATTTAGAAAAAGTTTGTTACTTGAAATTCGCTAAAATCGCTGCACTCCATTATCGCCGAGGGCATTATCAATGGGCACGAATAAATGAGGCTACAAAGGCAAAGCAAAGCGGCAAAAGGTTACAGCACCAAAGAAATTGATCTTTTTATGTGGGATGTGGACCTGTGTGGACCAATAAGATTATTTGTGATCGCAAATGATCACTTCATGGGAGTTAGAAGGTTAGAAAATCATTTCATGAAAATAGTGTATACTTAGTTGCCTATTACTCACTGAAATTTTGAATTTTGATAAATCTTTTTTTAACTTTTTTTTAATTTACAGTTTATTATGGTAAAGAAGTTAAAATTTTGACATTTATTTGACAATTTAAAACATATAATTAATTGTTTTTAACTAAACAACTTATACTATTAAAATATTTAGAAACAAATCGACAAAAGCATTAAAATCTTTTAAAACTTAATTTTAATTCAAAAGTTTTAAACGTTGTTGTTAGAAAAATAACATAAAACCATGACTTGCTAATTTGCAAACTTATTATTTATTGATTTTTATTCATAATTTGCACCATTTGTCTAACGACAATTGTATCCTGGCAATTACAATAATTAAAACATTATAAAAACATCTCGCGTGCGCGATTTATTCCTCTCAATAATTATGCATAATAATGACTTTGCAATAAATTGAATAAACAACAAATTCCTAGATTATTTATAACACTACAAAACAAATCTATACTTTAGTTTGCTTGTAATTTCTAAACAGTGACAATGAATACAACAAGTTTTCTTGTAATTGGTTTATTAACCCTTGCGATTTATAAATTAATAATTTGGTTCATTAATCGAAAAGAATTTTATTCAAAATTTAATCAATTTCCTGGACCAAAAGGTGTTATTTTATTAGGAAATGCATTGGATTTTAAAAGTAGTAAAGGTATTAAATTTTTATTAAAGTTGAAAGTTTCCGTTAAAAATTCTAACGTTATTTTATTTCAAAGATTTAATTCCGAAGTTAATGAAATATCAAAACAAACATGGCCTTACATTTAAAATACATTTACGACCAGAACCGTACATTTTTACAGCAGATCCTAAAATTATTGAAATTATTACGTCGTCAAACAAACATATCAACAAAAACATGGCGTATAAGTTTTTAGAAGATTGGATAGGTGAAGGTTTAATATCAGCTAAAAATCCACGATGGAAAGAACACCGACGTTTGATAACACCTACATTTCACTTTAATATTTTAAAAGATTTTCTTCCAATCTTTCAAAAGAATGCTGACAATTTAGTTAATCACTGGAAGCGATGTATTGGTAAACAAAAATCTGTTGATATTGAAATATTTGATGATCTTTTAGCAAGTGCACTAGATTCGCTATGTGGTGAGTAAAATATTTTAGTAAATCTTTAATTTTTTTGTTTATTGTTATAAATTTAATATTAATAATCAAGAAACTGCAATGGGAATCAAAGTAAACGCACTTCAAGAAGGAAAACGTTCGAAATACATCAACAGCATAAAATTTATGGGTGAAAACTTAATGGATCGCACGTTTTCGTTCTGGAAACAATTTGATTTTTTATATAAACGTTCTGCAATCTATCAGAAAGAACTGGAATATGCGGGTTATATTAAAAAATCAACTGATGATGTTATCAAACAAAAACGTCTTCAAATGTCCAATTCAAAGTTTGTAAATACTGAAGACCAAAACGGTATTGGTATCAAAAAACGTGCTGCATTTTTGGATCATTTGATGACATCAAATGGTGGATCTATGTCTGATAAAGATCTACGAGAAGAAGTAGACACGTTTATTTTCGCTGGACATGATACAACAGCGTCAAGCGTTTCTTTCTTTTTGTATAACATATCTCGCCATTCTGATGTTCAACAGAAACTTTATGAAGAAGTTATGGAAGTTTTTGGCGATGAGAAGTATATAACTTATGAAAAACTATCAGATTTAAAGTATATGGAGATGGTAATTAAAGAATCAATGAGATTGCATCCGACTGTACCAGTTATTTTTCGTGAATTGTCTGAAGACTTAAATTGCAATAGTAAGTTTTAGTTTTAAATATTAAAAGCTTAATTATTTATTTAAATTTCTGTTTTTTATTAATGATAGATGGAAAAACAATTCCAAAAGGAAGCAGTGTTGGTATTTTTATTTATGGGTCAAGTAGAAATGGTAAGGTTTTCGAAAATCCGGAAAAGTTTGATCCGGAACGTTTTAATCCAATGAATATCGGGAAATATGGTGCTTTCGCGTATGTTCCTTTCAGTGCCGGACCAAGAAATTGTATCGGACAAAAGTTTGCATGGGTGGAATTGAAAGCTTTGCTTTCAATGTTAATCAAAGAGTTTAAATTTAGTAAGTTACCAGGATTTGAAGTGCAACCTGTAGCTGAAACTGTTTTGAAAAGTATAAATGGCGTTCATGTTGTTGTTGAATGTAGACATTAATTCAGATGGATTGTGTTAATAAAAATAGTTTTAAACAATTTATTCAATTTTTGTGTAGTGTATTTTTAATTTAATTTTTGATCTTGTGATTTTGACGTAATTCTTGACGAAGGAAATTAATCCGCTTATGTTTATTTATGTTTTTCATCGGCTAATTCCTTGCATCAAGGGAAGAGCATTGAGAATCATTAGCCAAAAATGAAACAAGTAGGAGTGACAGCAAACGAAAAAAAGAAAGGTGAATGTGAGGGTGATGGTTGCTGGATGCTGCAGTGGCAAGCAGGAAAATTGCTGCTGCAGGCAAGGATAACGTTGAGTAGGACTTAGATCAGTCTTGTGATTAGTGCAGGCAATGATTGATCGAACATAAACCGGGGTTTAGTTTTTATCCCCGCTGTCGCTTAGAGTGAGGGCATGGTCCGATCGGTCGGACGTGCATCCTTGCGCGGGACCTCTAAGAAGATTGACAGCGCACCCTTAAAACCGCTTAGTCAGCTGCCATCGTCAAACATAATTTATCGACAAGACGCCTTTGCAACACGACAAGCAACAGTGTGAATTACAAATAATTTAATTTATTTTTCTTAAAACAAAAAATGCTAAATTTATATTAATCATCTGTTTATTAAATTGTTTTTGTCTGTTTGTTGTTCGTCGTTGGTAAGAATTTCATAAAGTTCCAAAGTTATTCAACGCAAATCTAAGCAGAAAATACCCGAGGGTAATTCAATTATAATTAATTAAAGTTTGATGATAAGCGCACGTATTGTGTTTAAGGTTTTTGTGCACGAAGCCGACCCGTTTTCGATAAGATCACGTCCTTCGCTGCTGCTGCTGCTACTGCTATGACTCGTTGGCGGCATTCTTGGGTATTTCTCTTTTCGTTGCCAACGCTTGATTCAGAATTCTGATTCTGGTGCAAATTTTAATCAGCATCCAGGCGACACATTCACTTTTTGCTCTTTGCCGCGGCGAATTCTCTTCATCATCTTGATTAACGACATACTCCACCAAGTTTTCATAAATTAACTACGAACTAATTTGCAGTTCATAACACGCGCGTCTTTGCTTATCGCGGTATCGAGGCTTGCCGCAACACAAAGCCCGCTGAATATTGCGGAAAACTTTCGTTCTATTTAGGCTTGGCGAAAGACTTTAAAAGACGAAAATCCACCTTTCACTTTTTACCCCACCAGCAACTTAACCCAACTCTTCGGATCACTAGAAGCAGAGATACTTTTAGGAAGTAAGATAGAAGTAAGATAGAAAAGGAGACAACGTTGGGTACTAGGAAGAAAAGAAGGAAAGAGTACCAACGCGCGATGTGCGATAATAGAATTTCTTAGTAAGCGCCTTTTCGGTAAAAGTTTTTGGGGGGACACCGAACCATGTCCCTGTTATGTTGGCGGGTCGACGCTTTCGTACGCCATCGCGTTAGACACCGTCTTCGTCCTGCAACGTTAATATTAAGTATGCCTCTTTGACTCCTTCAAATTTCTCATCCTCGATTCCAGTCTCATCCTTCGTCCTGTAGTCAAGCACGACGCTTATTTAGACAATATAAATTGCTTGTAACAACGTTATTGCGTTGAACGTTTTATTAACTCGACTCTGAATAATAATAACAACGTCATTCGCTGGTCGCTCTGCTCGCAAACAGTTTTATTTGCTTTTTACTTTATTAATTTCAATTTTAACATTTCAACGAACACGAGTCCCAACTCTAATTTGAAATGATACAATGATAAACACTAATAAAGTTGTTTGTAAAAAATATATTTATTACACTCTATTTTTTTATTTGATGCTCGTAATTGATTAAAATACGTTTTATGCACCAACATTTACATTTTATTCTGTTTTGTTAAAAATAAACGATTCCGGACACATATACTCAGTTGTAATGGATGAATTTGTTACCGAAAGCTATAAACTTTACATTGCAATTGCAATTGCAAGTGCAACTGGTTGGTAAACTAAGTAATTTGTATTTTGCACAACCAAAAAGATTCTTTGATTAAAAATATATGTAAAACGTTTATCCTGAGTACACATTGAGTAGACAGAGACAAATGACAACAGAAAAACAAACCTAGTCGGTTTGTAACAAAGTTAATGTTGATTATTATGTTAAGAATTGTTCTGCACTGATGAAATCAGTGTTTGTGTGTTCTGTTGTCAACCCAAGTCTACCATATTCAATTAAAACACGTCGACGTTCAAACGAGACTCGTCTCGTTTTTATCTTTTTCATTACAGTCCCAAATGTGAAATAAAGACTTCTGTTGTGGCTGGCTACACCACAGATTACACTACAATAATTTCGTTATTCCGCTTGAGTTTTCATTTTCATTTCTCTCCCAGCGCGTTTTTTTTTGTTGGCAAAGCTAGTTGATGATGATAAGACGTCGACTGTCACAACTTTGTGTTGCGGCGTGTTTTTGGCCCACAGCGAGGTTAATAATAAAATATTTTCCGAGCGAAAGGGTAATAATAAAAGGACGCCGGCCATCGGAATTTATCAGGCGGAAAGCTCGACGTTTCGGCGGATTTCCCGAAAGAGCCGCGCTCGCATCCGGCCCGAATTTCTTTTATAGTCTTTGCCAGCGCATCCGAGCTTCAAAGGCAACACAGCATCACAGCATCATCATTGGGTTGTTCTACAAAGCGAACGAAAAATTGACCAATATGTTTGGAATAATCAAGCAAACAGTTACAGTTTAGTTGTATAGTATACAGATTGTGGTGGATGTGATGGTGCACCCTGTAGAATCAATTTCCGGTCTGTTTTCAATTGCTTTGTCAATTGAAGTAAATAACCTAATTATTGACAATCGATGGAAATGTTATTCGCGATTCTAAGTTTTTCTAACTTTAGACTAACCTGGCAACGGTAAATTTTTAAAGTTTTATTTTTTAATCAATTGAATTTTAATCTATACCGCGCATTAAACAAATCTAGAAGTATTAAAATTGAATTCAGCGTAATGGCTTCAGCGTGCAATTTTCGACAATCTTCTTCGTTCTGTGCGTCGTAAAACTTTGTACAAACTTTTCCATCGCCGGTTTGCTTTCAATTCATTCCAGAATTTCATTCCGTTTGAGCACATCACAATTCATATCTTCCGTCAATTGAAATGATGGCAAAAAGACAGCATGTCTTGGGATTTCGTAGAAAATTGTCCTTTTCGGAGCAGTCACAAAAAAACTTTCCATTGACGAGGATATAAACTTAGTTTTTTGCGAACAACCAAAAAATGACGTTTTAACATTTAGTCTGAATTTGTCGAAAAGTTATGAACCGATGTCGATGTTGATGTCGTCAACTTAAAGACTTTTTTGTTGGAAAAAACGTAAAATAAATCTACGTTTCCGTTTGCTGACGTAGTTCTAGTCATCGCTAATGTTAGCCAGTCGTGTTAGTATGCACTAATGTCTGCGCTCTCACCCCCAAGTGAGACCCCAACTTCTTCCGGATCCGTTTTCCTTCTACAACTTTCCAAAAACTGTCACAGACACACGACATGCACGAACTTCGGTCTGAGTCAGAGTCTCGGTTGCATTCACTTCAACCGCAGTTGTCTTAAAGTGAGCATCTTCCAAGAAGCTGGGTTATTGCGCCTTGTAAGTGTCTGGCATTTCTCCGTGTCTTTGCGTCACCAGACTCACCCGCTTGTTCGTTTTGTGGCTGTAATTAAAACCAGCCACGCAAAAAAAGGGTTGCGTTTTTTCTGGTTTTAGTACGCACAGTTCGTGATAAAGAAGACACGGTGGTGTGACAGTGGTGCGCCATCCGGCCGCCCTATCATTCGAAGCGTGTAATTGAGTAATGTCCTATTTAAATAATTGCTTCCTTTTTTTACCATCAGTCTTTATAAACCTGTAGTACCTACATTTGTAGATATATTTTTCGAATAAGATCTTTGTCAAATTATCTAACACGTTTCTATAAAATAAAACAGGAGTTGTCACTCTTGTAGACATTTTGATGCAGCGTTATTTGTTTTATGTTTTTGTATGGGAAAAAGTTTCGCAATGTCACAAAACAGAAGCAGCATTAAATTTTAATTCATTCTTTGCACGTCTTATCAAAGGAAAATGTCGAGACGCGTTTTTCTGTCAGTGATCTCATGAGCTTTTCGCGTCTTCAGAGCCGGAGTTTTGGTTCACGTTGAATAAAATTGATTAGCGTCTGTTGCTTTTCCAAACGTAAAGCAATTTTACAGCTTTGGGATTCCGTTGAATTGATGGCGCGCTAGGAGACCACCAGAGTATCACCAGTAGGATGCAGGCGTTGTTGACTCCCAAACAACGGAAAGTTGCACCTCGACTCATTTCGCGGCTCACTAACGCTATTGTTTACAAGCCCTCCGCTTCACATGAGTAGGATATCTTGCAGTTGTTCATGTAAATCATTTGCATATTCTAATGCAATTAAAGCTGAGTTGTGTCGTCTGCTGTCTGTCTAAATTTGTTTACAACAAAAATAAAACAGAAAAATTGTGAACATTGCGAGATCACAAATAAAGTAAAAAAATTACAATCTGATCGGATTACTTTTAGTTACGTTTTCCATAAAACGTGAAAGTACACGTGACGCATTTATCTTATATCATTTTCTACTTTGGTAAAAACACGTGGGGTGGCATGCAAATTGTTAATTACATTTAACCTTACGAAGCTGCCAATTAAAATAGAATTATCTACTTCTAGTCCTCTGCTTTTAGTTTTTTGTTTTAGATTTTTTCTTCAAAAATTGGTATATACAGATGGAAAACTCAATCATCCAACAAAACGTTTATATTTAATTATATATTTTGGAATAACTGAAAGTAACAATGCATATATCCCTCAAACAGCCCTTCTTGGTTGTCCAGGATTTAATAATACGGCATTTTGATTCGTTCTGAACGCCCACGTGATGTACCTAAACTGCTAAGGACTCCAAACAATGAGAGATGTACTTTTCTTTGTTTCAAACTGCGGTTATATAGAAATTTATACCTCACCCTACGCTAGGTAATGGACCTTTTGCTAGAAATCACGAATTGTCTTTCAATGCATGTTTTACTCCTGATAATTTTATACCTTATCTTATATTGTTGTAATAAGAAACAAATAAATGTGTTTTGTTCATTTTTTTTTAAATAATCCGTTTATGAAGCGAATACTTCCATTAACTTTTTTTTTTCAAAATAATTTCTTATTGTTAAGTAATAGAACCGTCAACTGCAACCAAAAACTGTTTAATATTGCAGGGGCAAAATTTATTCTGGCAAATTAAGTTTGCTACTCACTGCCAGGTTCTAATTTTGCAATACTCCATTTTGTTACACACGCAAAGTTGGTTAGTACTTACAAACCAAGTCCGGCGGAGGTGTACTCGTAAGCTGGCGGACAAAATGAAATTTCCAGCAACACAGGAGTTTATTGCGACGCATTCGTGCCGGCGCGTTTTATTAAACAATACCCGACGAGTTGTATAAACATAATTTGCTCGCTGCCAGCTCGACCTATCGCGTGCTTAAAATTTTAAATGAAATGCGCACAGCACAAAAGAAACAAACGCATGCATAACAAGCGAAAATAAAACCCACACGAGCCCGCATGATATGATGTGAAAATCTTTGTGGACTCGACGATATTGCACCAAGAGAAAAAATAGCGCCCAACGTTGGTGTAAGCGCGGACGCTGGGGGCGTTAAACGGGAAATCTTTTCCACTGCGTTCCGCTGTGTTTTCCCATACGATATTACTTATATGGCGCGCACAATCAAGCACGCGCGAACGAAGTTGAAGCGGAAGTAAAGAGCAAGTGTTATACATTTTACACGTTATTAGTTTTCATGTGCTCCAACTGTGTACTCGTGAACGTTTATACCGGTTATTTTCTTAAATTGTTTACATTTTCCAGGGGTTAGATTTTAAATGTTTGGATTTCATTTGGAGCTATTGTTAATTAATTTAAAAACGTTTTTCGAAAAAAAAGCATAAATTATTTATATCAAAATCCATAATCTAAAAACCTAAAAATAATTGGTATAACAAAATCGCATGAGTTGTTTAAAGATGTTTATATAACCATTTGCACTTGGAGATTTGACGGGCGCACATATTAGCCGGGTTTAATTTTAATAAATAATTATACGACTCTTACTTAATTATTCACTAATTAAATACGCTCAGGAGAAAGTCGGCTTTCTCGTGAAGCCTGCGTCGCTGGTTTCAATTATTCACCACTTGGCGCTGTTTGAATTTCCATTAAATAACATATTTTATTAACGACTAGTCGTGTGTACACGAAGAGGTTTTCTTCGGTGAGAGTTGGCAACTGTGGACGCCGGGAAAAGACCAAAAATTAATTAAACGACTGATTGCTCTTGTGTCCCAAGAGTGCAGGAAACAATGTAGCGAAATATTGATGCTAATGATATTTGTTTCCGATTGATTTGAAGGCGGAAAACACACTTTGGTCGCAACTCTCGGAAGATTAAAGTGAATGGACAAGGAAAGGAGATGGTACAAAACATTCAGGGGTTTTGGGTTAAGTTCGGCGTGTATCCTGCGATTGTGAGAGACTGTTTCTCGCCTTATTTCAACCTCTTGTCAGATTGGAAGCGCCGCCGCCGAGCTGAACGCAGTGCGTATCGTGCGATAATTGAAACGAGGGGTCCTTCGGTCGTCGAATCACGTTTCGCTTTCAATCAGTTTGGATGTTGCTGGTGATAGATCTACAAGATGTACAAGATCTAGGATAGGTTCGACCTACTTAGATGATCAGATTATACAATCAATTTATAAAGTTTGATTCACGAATTTGTGGTCGTTATTAGGGATATTAAAATATTAGGTTTAATCATAACTTCTAACATTCTTTGGTTTTTATCTTAGACACACATTTTTTTGAAAAAATTTCAAAGAAGAAATTGTGATAAATATTTAATAAACTTTAAATATAAAAATTTATTTATAAACAGAATAATTTATTTCTTCAAATGATGTTCTTTCACCCTGAAAAGTTTGAAATTTTTGTTCAGATTTTCATTCGTTTAACGTGTTTTCACTTTATTTAAAACGCTACAAATGGAAAGACGAGCTTTGCGCTCAGAGCAAACAAAAGTTATGAAATAATAACGACGCGCTACTTCGGGATTCGTGCCGCCTCCAAGTATTATCTTTGTTTTCAACTAGCATTATTCCAACACTAACATTTACTCATTTTAACTTAATGATTTACTTTATCCAGTACAATAATTACTTCAACTAAAATAACATTATTTATGTTTATTAATATAATTGGTTTTTGCGCCATAGAATCTTGAAAATTATCTGAAATTTAAAATGGAAGCCAAGAAACTTTGTTATTGAACGCAGTCTAGTGATTTCCAATCAAATACTTTGACTTGAAACCGAACGCGACGACGAAATTAATTGGTATTTTACGCTCAATTTTACACATTAAAAGAGTAGACAGCCGCGTATTATTATTTTCATCGGCGCGGGCGTCGCGTTAATTAAAACAGATAACGATACAAGTCGAGGACTCGGCGTTTTTCTTAAGGGCGTGTCGCGGCTTCGCATGACGACGGCTGTAAAGTTAATTAAATATTTTCTTTGTTTAAGCATAGCGTAGAACGTGTCGTTAAATACATTTCTGAAAATTGTTTTCTAACTAGAAATGATAAAAACATTTTACTGTTTATTTTATTTTATTGTTATACAAATTGTTAGATTTTATATAACAAAAACTAGTGTTTTTAATTAGTGTTCCGAAAACCTATGTTGTAACAAAATATTAGCTTTTATTATCAAGATAGTAGGAAAATAAAAATTGGTGAACATAAAATGTGAAAAATAAAAAATAGGGAAGAAAGAAACATTAAGAAATAGAACATTAATAGGAAAAAAATAGAAAATTTCAAAACTCTGCAAGAAATATTGAAAATACGCAATAAAAAGAGTAAGCCTGAAATAGAGAGTAACGAATAGAGGATAAGACATTCAGTAAGAATGGGATACGTTCAGGGGTCTGTTGCTAAATTTGCATCAACCGGTTCGCTCTTTTTTCGGGGGGAGGGGGGGTAACCGAATGTTGGTAACCTATAAGTCGGTACAAAATGGAGTGGGGGTAGTAGAATTGGGTATTAGAACCGGTTCGCACCGCTTGCTTTCATTTCAACAAGCGGTTCCAGAAAAATTTATAAACCGGTTCAATCGAACCGGATCGAATCGGCTGCAACACACCCCTGGATACGTTAGGATAGAAGAGTATTACAAAGAGAAACATGGGAATAATGTACGCATGATAATGTAAGAAATGACTGAGATGTTGAATTGTCAAAAATTAGTTAAGAAAACGGCGTTGTGATCAATATTAAAAATAGAAAAACAGAAAGTAGCCAAGAAAGAAACTTGAATAATTGAAAAATTTGTATAGATGTTCAGAAATATAGAGAATAAAAAAAAAGAAAATGTGCCTAAAATGGAGAGGAACAAAGAGAAGGAAAGAGAGTCGGTAAGAATGGTATCAGTTAGGACAGAAAAGTAGAGAAGGGAGAAACATGGGAATAATGTACAGATGAAGAAATAAGAAATAATTGTGAAATAGAATTGTCAAATAATAGTAAAGTGGTCAACACGAAAATGGGAAAGGATGAAAATAGTCCTTCTTGACTATTCTTGATCTGAATAATTAAAAAAATTATTAAGAAAGAGGCCAGAATATATTCAAAACTTACTAAGATGCTCAGAACTCAGAAATATTGAGAATAAGCAATTATATTATAGCGCCACTCTCTTAGACAGAGAATAGGGAGATTGGGGTAGAAGGTAAAAGAACCGGTATGAATTAGATCAGTTCGGATTGAAAAGAAGAGAAGGGAGAAACATGGGAATGATGTAGAGATGAGAAATAAAATAATTGTGAAGTAAAATTTGTCAAAAAATAATTAAAAAATGGTAAAGAAAAAAGTTAATGAGAAAGATCAAGAGAAGGAAAGATCGAGAAGAAGTAAGTAAGTGGGAATAATGTGGTGATGGAGATTAAACAAAAAAAATGTAAAGTAGAAGGAATGTAAGCTAGATAAATAGTAATAAGAATGTAGAGAAAAGAAAATGATGTAAAAATAAGGAAAGATTGTAGACAAGAAAATGAGTTATATAAACAATGAGAAAGAATTGATAAAAAGAATTGAGGTAAAATATCCAATTACATGTTCTATGGAATTGTATCATTTTTGTTGTATTATTTCAATTTATTGTAAAACAAATATAATGAAAATAAATTAATCACAGTTATCCATGACAATAACATGTCGCAATTGAATTGAGTTTATATAACAAAACAATATATAACTAAAACAATGTCCAATGTCCAGTTCGTACCCCACCGGCTATCACAACGAACGTATTAGATTCGCGAACAATAATTCTGGCCGTTCATGAAATCTCACAGCGTGGGTGGCGGGCATTTTGATGCAAATTACAATTGAATACTCGGACGTGGTAAGCGCTGTTTAATTTGAATATTGCACTCATACACACATTACCACCATAGCTACGAATAGGCCTAGCAAACGAGTGATGGTGCTTTTGGGCGAGGAACCCTTTGGTATAATTATACAATAAATTGAATATTTATAGTTCATTGAATTTACCGCGTGTTTATCGACATTTATGCATAAATCTGTCAGATTCACTTTTCGACCAATAGTAACGCCGCAAACGCGGATTTGTGCAGCTTTTGATCAATTTCCGGTCCGTCCGAATTTTATTCGCATGCAAATTTTTTCTTTGTTCTCAAATTCAATTGTAAGCGTCATGTTTTTACAAAATGCATGACTCATTGGTCAGACCATGTTAATCGTGTTTGTAACGTGGGGGTGTTTAAACAATTCCTCACGGTCTGACAGGATGATTGCACCTATCGCGTACTGCACGCCGATTCCTGCTTTTATCCATATTAATGACTACTATCTACGAGTGCAAGTAAACGTTTATTGGAAATGGAAAGGCTTGAAGAAAGAATTGAAGAAAATACAAGGGAAGACTAACTCTTTCTATTCGTAGAGATACGATGGCAATTGTTTCCTGCATGGGGGAGGATTATCTTATTGCATTCTGTGGACTTATCTTCCGTGTTGTTTGATTGGCATTGTTTTGATGGGTCACAAATTGGTTTCAGTTAAGGGTTAGACTGTTAGGGAAGTCGACCAGGAAGAGATCGTGCCACGTTCTACGATATCCTGTGTTCGTTGTGTATTATTTCCTGGTATGGTAAAAGATACTCTATTATCCGGCAAACCGGAAAGCAATTCATGTGATTTTTATATACTGTTTGTTTCAAATACTTACATAATAATGAATTTTGGTTTATAATTTCTAATTAAAATATATCCATTTTTGTATTTTGTGTTTGTTGTTTGTGTTGTTGTAAATCTTGTAGTGGAAAAGTTTGTTTTGTTTCAGTAATTGTACAGACAACGAGTAACGACTACCGGTTGTGTGGTTTTAGCATGGTGCATGTCTTGCAATTGCCAGGATTGGGGGGCTGACGCCGCCACCGCTACGGTGCGGCAGACATCAGCGGTTTATTTCACCGTACGTAAACTGCAGTTTGAGTGACGGTGTGCTCGCGTGCTGTCAGCTCCGCCGCCGTCTGACATCTGGACTACCCGACTGCACGGCGTTAGCGGCGGCTGATGCTCTCATACCTTTCACCTTTGCCGTCAACTCGCATTGCAACACGCCACGACGCATAGCATCCGAGCCATACACGTCAAAGCGATTGCACTTCTCCAACTAAACAAATGCTGCAATACACCCCGCATCGCTTTTCATATTCGATTTAATCCAGCAACTGCAACAACTTTCAGCCTGCCACACAATATGATCGACTGGAAAACAAATCCTGCATAACGTCAAAACTCTTTCAGAGTCTGATTTTTATTTAAAACCAACACATTCGAAATAAGAGTTCACTAAAAGCCATCTCTGTAAACATAAAAACTAAATTAACGGACAACGGCAAAAAAGATCACGTTACGTTTTTTGCGCTGCATTACTGCATTGCAGGTGAGTGCACCCACACTCTGGCGGGTGTGGAAAATCGAGGATATTCATAAAAACCCGCACATTGCTTCATCTCTATTGCACTGCGCCGCTCCATGCAAAAAGCGCCATGAATAATTACGGTTTAGTGTTATTGCAAAGGCATACGCGCGCATTATTTATTTATGATGCGGAAGAAAGGAATTTTTCCGTTAAATTCTTGATGGGTCTGGGCGCGTCGGCAATTATAAAATGTAGCCGGCCTGCAGTCGACGAAAGATAACGATAACAATAACCGTAACTAAACGCAGCGCAGGATACAACGTTCAAATGCTGCATTCGTTTCTATTCCCCAACATTGCCCCTTTCACTGTAGCAAGTGTGAGAATACTCGTAAACGTAAACATTTCAGCAGGAAAATATGAAAATGCAAAACGATTCAAAAAACTTTCAAAAGCAACTACTAAACTTTTCATACAAAAGATGAACACTTGTTTTGTTCATTCATGAGAAATTTATTGCTGATCATATAACTTACAATCACGTTTAACATTTGTGACGTCACTGAATTACCAATCCTTCATGACATCTTTTAAATTTTTTATTAGTTATTTTGAAAGAAATTGAAGACATAAATTTATTCCATGTATTTTATTTAATTACCCAAACTCTGGTGTGTGAAATTTAGCTTTAACTCGTAGCTAATTAATAAACAAATATATAAAACACACATGAACAGGTTTTATCGAGAATGTTTACCATGTACATCAAAGTTTCATGCAGACCAAGCAAAAAAGAAATAACAGCGGCATGTAAACTGTTGGCAAAAGTGTTTCGTCGGTGTTTACTTAGTTGATGAGCACGCTGCATAGATTAAAATCGTTTGAATGCCTTTCCATTTGCATTCACAAGCAGAATCGAATACGAGACCAACACGAAAGCCTGCGGGAGGAAAAGCGTCAAGAACGCAATCGAGCGGAATTTTCACGGATACAAGCAAAATCCACAAAACGATGCAAAACCAAACCTACAACCAAAGCTACAGCTTAAAACTCTCTTGAAAACTAATCAAAATTTTCGTCATTACACAACTCCCTGTAGATATTGCATTTTGCCAGATAAAGTTCAAGCACTCTTGAAAACAAAAGCAACGATTAATTGTGCTCACAGCTGTTGTCTAAATATTTAGACTATTAATTAAATCGAAATTAAAAGACATCAAATATTAGATTTTTTGATTCTGATTCTGAAGTTTCAATAACAATTTGATTAAATGAGCAATTTAATCAAACGACAATTACTTAAATAATTTTATTGACATTGCAAGTCATGTATTCTTAAAGTTCAAGATTGTAGTCTTCTTCATTTTCTTCCCTAATCCGATTTTATTCTAAATTCCAATTTTACTACAATAATGGGGGTTTAAAACGAATTTCCGTATAGATTCACCACATAATGAAACTGTTGTGGGTGTTAAAGACGTAGACCAGAGAGTGTCTGATGAAGACAAACCCGAAAACCCGAAAACCGAAACACGCAAATGGAAATAATTCACATGACAATGAAAAGCGCGGAATCGTGGAGCAGAAATGGAAATGCGCACTAGACATCTCACGGTTGACTCACGATGCGTCGAGGACTTGTGTATATTTAATTCTGGGTCGGCTGGAGCATTAGGCGTATTCAAATAAAGACGTTCCGCTTAAATTATGCGCCTCGGTGATCTTAATGCGAAAGCTTTGTTTGTTGCGTATTCTTAGGGACCAAATCATGTCATTGTTGAAAATTACCAGATACGGAATGTTCCAGCTGGGAAACAACACATTTTGCGCACGTCATTGCAATTATTGTTTCAAGCTTTGTTTTGTGTTTCAATGATTACAACTAACGATTGAGTAAATGTTTTCACGAACAAATAATTTTAAATTAACAACTGGAGAAAGAATTTCGTTAAACAATTGCAACATATATTTACGTATAATTCATTATAAATATGTCTGGTTTTGTTGTTTTCCCAAATATTGTTATCTTTACTCGACTGTGATAAGTCTTTACTTTTAAACATGCTCTACTTGCTCTGAAACCACATCAGTATTATCAACAATGCAGTGCGTTAATTATTTATTTTTAGTTGTAACACTCTCTCAAGTTTCGTTTAGTGCTAAAATCCTCGGGATTTTCCTGTATCCAAGCAAGCAGCATGCAGTATTGGGAACAGCTCTGTGTGCCGAGCTTACCGCGCGAGGTCACGAGGTGACAATGATCAGCACGTTTGAACAAGCTTTAGTTCAGAAAAAGTTCCGGCACGTGCTTGTGGATGGCACGCAAATACTACGAAAATACTCGGCCTCCTTGATGTCTTTGAACGTGAGCATGTGGGAGCACATCGTGTTCAGCAATTCGGAAATGAAATATATGATCGCCGAGCTGCTGGAGGACGCTGCCTTGCAGAAGTTCCTCGACGCAGGCGAGAAATACGACGTCGCCGTGTCCGAGTTGTTCGCCGAAGCGCTGCTTGGAATAAGTCATCGTGTGAACGCGACGACCATCTCGTTCAACCCCACCGGCGGTTCCTACGCGCTCGATTATTTATCGGGAAACTCACATCCGTACTCTTATGTGCCCAATGCGTTCAGCAGCTACTCAGATGAGATGACCTTCTGGCAACGTTTCACCAACACTTACATAAACATGTTCTGTGCGGTTTCCAAACATTTCTTTAACCTTCCAATGCAACGAGGTCTCTTGAAATATTACTTCCCGGACGCTCCGCCTTTGGAGGAGCTCATGGCAGGTGTGGATTTACATCTGGTTAACTCATATTATTTGTTCGAGACTCCACGACCATATCTTCCGAATGTGGTGCAAATCGGCGGATTCCATTTGCAGAAGCCTGAATTACTTATGGTAGAGCTGCTCAAGTACTTGGACGAGCTCAAGAACGGCATAATCCTCTTTACCGTTGGCAGCCATCGGAAGCTGAGCGACTTCCCGGTGCCGATCGTCGAAACGCTGTTTGCCAGCTTCGCAAAATCCCCACACAATGTGCTCGTTCAGTACGAGGGTCCACCGATGAACAACGTTCCTGCAAACGTACGCCTGATGCCATGGCTGCCACAACGCGCCGTCTTATCGCATCCAAACACGAAGCTCTTCATCACGCTAGGCGGCCGGTCCAGCGTCGTGGAGGCGATTCACTTCGCTGTGCCGATGTTAGGATTGCATGCGCCTGGCGATGACGATTCGCAGTTGCGCCTGATGGTTAATCGTGGATTTGGCCTACGTTTCCGGCTAGACGAGAATCTACTAGAAGAGCAGCTAAGCACTGCAATGCGCGACGTGGTCGCGGATGCGGCATACAAGCGCGCTATAGTTCGCGAGTCTGAGCTGTTCAAGCGGCAGGAGATGAGTCCGCTGGATAAGGCCATCTACTGGATCGAATACGTCGCCAAACACAAGGGTGCTAAGCGCGTCAAGTCCCACCCAGCCGCTTCTATGCCGCTCTACAAGTATATGCTACTAGATGTAGTAGCCGCAAGCCTGCTGTTACTCCTAATGTTTGTTATTATCTTGCTTTGGGTGTGCAAACATACGTTTAGAGCTCTGATAAGGAGGCGCCAAAACCAAACAGTCAAGCACAAAATTGTTTAACTAATCTAATTGAACTCTTGCTTACTCATACAATAAACATAATGTAGCGTCTTAATCAATTCTCAACATTGTATCCAATTTTTTGTTAGAATAGCTTTGTATCAGTGCACTAATTCGTTAACTGATTAAATAATTACCAACATTGACACTTAAAATATATTGGATTGAATATTGTTTTAATGATTTCAAGGAATGGATCATATACCAGGATCAGCATTTTTAAAGAACTTGCTTAAAAAGATCATAAACTATCGTAAATTGGCGTATTAAATGATGTCAAGTTGCAAAAGCTATTAAAGATGTTTCACATTTTATTGGTACTGTCATACTACAATAATAAAGATGGTCTATTTATGGGACATATGACCATGAACCAAAACCATGTCACTTAATGATAAAATTAAATTTTTGCTACAAAAAGGAATAACTATTTAAACAATAGGGAATCCAGTAAATCTATGAAATAATTGATGTATTAACTTGTTTACTAGTTAAATTCTTATGTTTACTACGTTTTGCCAACAAATGCATGTGGTAACTGCTGCACATTTTAACAGTTTTTATCTATTTTCAAATATATAAGTAACATGTTAGAACAGTTGTCATTTTGTGGTTTCATTTACATACGCTTAGATCCTTACAAAATGATTCCACAGATAAAAACTTATGTTATATTACTTATTATAACATATTCTTCTAATATAGAATGCGGTAGAATCCTGGCTGTTTTTCCAGCACCAAGTAAAAGCCACGTCATTTTAGGAAGTGAATTATTGAAAGGTCTAGCAGCACGAGGTCATGAAGTAACAATGTTAAGTGCATATCCTTTAAAAGACCCACCGCCAAACTATACAGATGTTGTTATTGGTTCAGACAAACTTCGTAAAATATATGAAGAACATATCATGAGGTCTGGCGCTAATATTTATGAAATCACACACATTTATTATGGAATTGGACTGCTGAGCCAGGCTGTATTTGAAGATGATACTGTGCAAAATTTCATAAACTCGCATCAACAGTTTGATGTAGTGATTTATCTACAAGTTAGTATGGATGCCCTATTAGGCTTTTCTCACAAATTCAACGCGTCTACATTACTATTTACATTCTTTGGTCCGAATTTTTTTACTGAGTATGTCCTTAACTACGATATGCCCTGCTCCTATGTTCCAAACATATTTTTGGAATACAGTTCTAAAATGAACTTCTGGCAACGTTTCTATAGTTGCTGGACAAGCTTCATTGGAAAGTTATATTTCTCATACATGAACGACCCGTTGCAAAAACAACTATTAAAACAAAACTTTCCAACAGCGCCTTCGCTAGAAGAATTATGGAGTAACATTGAAGTCGTTTTGGTTAATTCCCACGTAGCTATTGATTCTATGAAACCTATATTTCCAAATATGATCAATATTGGTGGGTATTACCTTAAAAACGATGAAGAACTAACGGAAGATTTACAAGTGTTTATGGATAATTCAGAACATGGAGTTATTTTAGTTAGTTTTGGTTCGAATATTAAAAATTTAGATGAAACTTTAATTAGCCAACTATTAGGATATTTCAAATCATCACAATATGATATTTTGTTAAAATTTGATATTGATTTACCTATAAAGTCATCAAATGTTAAAATTGTTAAATGGTTACCCCAAAGAGCCGTGTTGAATCACGAAAATCTTAAAGTTCTAGTTACCCATGGTGGAAAAGGAACTGTTAACGAAGCTATTTATTTTGGTGTTCCAATGATTGGCATTCCATTTAATTTGGACCAGCATGCTAATGTGGAATTTATTGCTGAAGCTGAGTTGGGTATTCCGATTTTAAAAGAACATTTAACAAGCGCTAAATTGGAACGAGCTGTTAATGAAATAATCATGAATCCTAAGTATAAAAACAATGTTCTACAACGGTCTCATATGTTTAGACATCAAGAAGTTGATCCAATGGAAAAGGCAGTTTATTGGATTGAATATGTTATTAATAATAGAGGCAATAATGCTTTCAAATCACCAACTTTAAATATGACTTGGTATCAATTGTATTCAATTGATGTGTTGGTGGTTTCATTATTAGGATTTGGATTGATACTGTTTTGTATTTATTATATTTGTAAAAACATCCTTGTTTATTTGCGATCAGCAAATCAAGACAAAAAGAAAATGATGTAATAAGTAGTTATTGATTATACATATTATATATGATTAGTTATATTATTGAAAAATGTTTTATCAAAACATTCTAAATAAATAATCTCAAAATTATTAGGATTTTTTTATAATTAACGATAAATTGTGTCAGAACCGTAAAATAAATTTAATTGTTTAACTTTAATCCTTGTTCCTTTAACACAAAACTCCACAATTTATTTATGCCAAATAACTAAAACGACTTCAATTTCAGGAAAACACAATAAACGGTTATCATCAAGTACTACCTAGACTTTAATGAGAAGTAATAACTAATATATTGCCATGATATTAACCGAAATATGATACTAAAATATTTTACTATATAATAGGCAAAGTAAAACCCATAAAGGTAAACTTAAACTTAAATACCAAGAATCTAATACCTCATAAAAATGTCGGAAGTAATTCTAACAATATCGGTGTTCATATTGTTCAGTTGTCCGTCTCAAACTGAAAGTGCTAAAATTTTAGGAGTGTTTCCAATACCAAGCAGAAGCCACGCAATTCTCGGAAATGAACTCTTAAAAGGATTAGCAGCTCAAAACCATCAAGTGACAATGCTAAGTTATTTTCCAATGGAGGATCCACCTACAAATTTTAAAGAAATTATCATGGATTTAGAAAAACCTAACCAGGCGTACAAAACAGAAATAATAGCAAAACAATGGTTCTTTATAATGAAAGTAATACAAATATATCGAGGCCTTGGTAAAATTAGCGAGGCAGTATATGAAGACAAAAATGTACAGAAATTCTTACAGTCAAATCAAACCTTTGACGTGGTGATTTATTTTCAAATGGCAACGGATTCATTTTTGGGGTTTTCGCATTTATTTAATGCTAGTTCAATAATGTTTTCTGCTTTCGCTTCATCGCAAATGTCCAAGTATAGTTTTGGACATTGCTTACCAAGTTCTTTTGTGCCGAATGTTTGGTTGACTTATGGTGAGAAAATGACGTTTTGGCAACGTTTACATAACTGGATTAGTAACATTGTGGGTGATTGGTATTTAAATACCTATCATACAAGACAACAAAGTATTTTACTTCAAAAATATTTTAAAAACTCACCACCTTTAGAGGAGTTACGTAGAAATGTCCAACTGGAGTTATGTAATTCTCATTTTGCTACTGATACAATAAGACCAACTTATCAAAATATGATAGAAATCGGTGGGTTTTACTTAAAAAACAAAGAAATTATTTCAGTAGATATTCAAACATTTTTAGATCGTTCTAGAAATGGTGTTATACTTTTAAGTTTTGGTACAAACATAAAAAGTCAAAATGTTGATAAAGATTTGTTGAATCATTTTTTGAACTTTTTTCGTAAAACAAAGTATGATATTCTTTGGAAATTTGATTTGAATATAACTAATATTCCATCAAATGTTAAAATAGTTGATTGGTTATCACAAAGAAGTGTGTTAGCTCATCCTAATTTAAAATTGTTCATTACGCATGGCGGTAAAGGAAGTACTAATGAAGCTATTTATCATGGAGTTCCTATGATTGTTGTTCCATTTTACGCTGATCAATATGCCAATGCTGAGTTTTGTGTACAAAATTTAATTGCTCTAAGAATCTATTTAAATGAAATCACTTGTGATCGTTTAGAAAAAAATGTTATTGAAATTTTGAAAAATTCTGTATATAAACAAAATATACAACAGCGTTCTCAGTTATTTCAAAATCAAGATGTTGATCCAATGCACAAAGCAATTTATTGGATCGAAACTGTGATTAATAACAAAAATTATAAGTTATTTCAATCACCAGCGTTTACTTTACCTTGGTATCAAAAAATGTGTTTTGATTTATTGCTATTTACAATTATTGCTTCTGTTATTCTTGTTAAGTTTATTAGTTCCTGTATAAAATTGATTTTATGTTTCGGCCAAAAACAATTTCTTGCAAAATTAAAAGTATTGTGAGTTGATTTAATAAAAATATTTACAAGTACAAATAAGTTGATAAACTTATGTTTTAAGTTCAATACCCGTAATTTAAATTTACTGTAATCTACTTTGTTAGATAAAGCGATACCTATAAAACTGAGTTTTTCTTTATGGTTCCAATTACTTACCAATTTTAGTAGTGCAAGAATTTAAAAATGTTACCAACGTTTCTTATTTTGACGTTATTTTTTCTACAAACAAAAACAGCTAATATTCTAGGAGTATTTCCAATACCAAGTAAAAGTCATGCTATCCTTGGAGCTGAGCTTTTGAAAGGATTTGCAGCAAAAGGTCATAAAGTGACCATGTTAAGTTATTACTCTATAAAAAATCCACCCAAAAATTTTAAAACAATAATTATGGATCTTGATAAACCTAAGCAGGTCTACAAAAAAGGAATTATAGATAAATCTTGGTTCACCATGACTGTAATACAAATGTACCGAAGTCTTGGAAAAATTAGCGAAGCAGTGTATGAAGACAAAAATGTTCAAAATCTTATCCACTCTAACAAACAATTTGACGCAGTGATTTATTTACAAAGTACAACGGATTCATTTCTGGGCTTTTCACATAAATTCAACGCTACGTCTATAATGTTTAATGTGCTTGCTTCATCACAAATGTCTTCGTATTATTTTGGACATTCCTTACCAAGTGCGTACGTGCCTAATGTTTGGTTGACCTACAGTGATAAAATGACTTTTTGGCAGCGTCTTCACAACTTGATTAGTAATATTGTTGGAGATTTGTATTTACATACGTATCATACTTATCAACAAAGAATGTTATTACACAATAATTTTAATAACGTACCGTCTTTGAATGATTTACGTGAAAATGTTAAATTGGAACTTGTAAACTCACACATTACTACAGACACCATTAGACCAACTTATCAGAATATGATTGATATTGGTGGGTTTTACATGAAAAATAAAGAAGAAACTTCTTTGGATATTATAGAATTTTTAGATAGTTCTGAAAATGGTGTTATTCTTGTAAGTTTTGGTACAAACTTAAAGAGTAGTGATATTAATAAAAACGTATTAAGACATTTTCTAAATTATTTTCGAAAAACATCATATAATATATTGTGGAAATTCGATATGATATTTTCTAATATATCATCTAATGTAAAAATCGTTGATTGGTTGCCGCAAAGAAGTGTGTTGGGTCATCCTAATGTAAAGTTGTTTCTCACTCATGGTGGTAAAGGAAGCACTAATGAAGCTATATATCATGGTATACCAATGATTGTTGTTCCGTTTTATGCGGATCAGCACGCTAATGCTGAATTTTGTGTGCAAAATTTAATTGGTCTTAGAATGAATTTAAATCATATCACTTGTGATAGTTTAGAAAAGAATGTTAATGCTATTGTTAAGGATTTAACGATAAGAAGAAATATTCAAGAACGATCCAAGTTGTTTAAATATCAAGAGGTAGATCCTATGGCCAAAGCAATTTATTGGACTGAAGCTGCGATCAATAGTGAAAGATTGTTTCATTCTCCTGCATTTAGCATGCCTTGGTATCAAAAAACATGTTTGGATTTAATAGCAACTGGAGTTTTTGTTTTTGTAGTTTGGGTGTTGTTACTTTTGTATTGTTACACTTATTTCTTACGTTTGTTAAATTTGTTACTAAAACAACAGAAAATAAAACTACACTAATTCTTAGATCAGGTACTAGTTATATAAATAGCGGATTTAATTAATTTAAAACAAAAATAATTTAATAGGTATCCACTAATTTTAGTGTCTAGTGCATAACACAAAAAAACAAAACAATAATCTATGTTTTGTTTTCAATATAATTGTTGTTAGGTGTCATAAATAAATAAATATTAATGCACCGTTAATGATAACTGACTTAACACACCCATTAACATTGAACTATGGAAAATGACTTCATAAAAACTCAATGTCAAAATAATGGTTTGGAATGAAATATAAAACTAAGTTTTATAAATACATAACTATTGTTAATTCCTGAGCTGAGAAACAAAGTATAGTAACGCTTAAATTTAAAATAATGGTAACCACAAGAAGTCTTCACGTTATCCTGTTATTGGCAACCATAAATCTTGCATCTTCAGCTAACATTCTAGGAGTGTTTACATTCCCCAGCAAATCTCATTATATTCTTGGACATTCCTTGTTGAAAGGACTCGCAAAACGTGGCAACAATGTAACAATGCTTTCACCTTACAAATCGGATGAAGTCATCAACAACTTTAACCAAATCGTCTTGGACGTCAACCTCACCACCACAGCGTATGGTCGAATAATTCACGATAAAAACTGGTACACCCCGGTGATCATCAACGCGTATCGAGCGTTTAACTTGATCGCCGAGGCGTTATACCAAGACCCAACACTTCAACAGTTAATCAACTCGACTGATAAGTATGATGTTATTATATACTCGCATATGACACATACGTCTTTGTTTGGTTTGTCGCATATATTTAACGCGTCAACGGTTTTATTCAGCGTGATAGGCTCAAATCACTTGTCAGCACACGTAATGAATTTACCCATACCTTCGTCGTATGTTTCAAATCTCTACTGTCCATATAGTGAGCAAATGACATTCTTACAAAGATTACACAACTTGTTCATTAACGCTATTGGTGACTTGTATTTAACCTACGTGACTGGTCGAGTAGAAGAAAAACTTCTGGTTGACAATTATCCAGGTGCTCCATCTATGGAGGAATTAATCCAAAACATACAACTGGTCTTTTTAAACTCACACGTTACTCTTGATACTATCAAACCTATATTTCAGAATATGATCAATATTGGTGGATATTATATGGATGACCGCAAAGAGTTACCTGGAGATGTTCAACAATTTTTGACAGAATCAGAACGAGGTGTTATATATTTTAGTTTTGGATCGAACATTAAATATGAACATTTACCGATAGATATTGTACAAAAGTTTGTAGAAGCTTTTGCAAAGTTGCCCTTTAACGTCTTGTGGAAACTCAATAAAGCACCAGGGAATGTTTCATCTAATGTAAAGATAGTTAATTGGATTTCGCAAATATCAGTATTGGCTCATCCCCATGTTAAAATGTTTATAACTCATGGTGGGAAAGGTAGTATGAACGAAGCTATATATTATGGTGTTCCATCACTTTACTTTCCGTTCTACGCTGATCAACAAATGAATGCAAAAGAAGGCGTTGCTGGAGAATTTGCCTTGGAGTTAGATCTAAATAATTTTACTGTAGAAGACTTAATTCGATCAATTAAAGAATTGATACTTAATCCTTCTTATAAAGAACAAGTTATGCAACGATCTACGTTGATTCGAAATCAAGGTGTACACCCAATGGATACTGCAGCATATTGGGTTGACTATATATCGAAAAATCCAAGGTCCAAATTTTTAGAAGCTCATGCAACTAAGATGCCATGGTATCAAGTGATCATGTTAGACATATTTGCGTTTTTGTTATTTTTATTAACGATAGTAATAATTTGTTTATATTTCGTAGTTTGTAAAGTGATAGCAATCATTAAGTTACAAAGCAAATTAAAAACTGATTAAGTTTTAATTAATATTAAGAATGTGTAATTAAATATTTAAAATAATAATTTAGTTGTTATTGCTGTATCATAAGCAGTGTCATAACAAGCGATGATGACTAATCAGTCCCACCATAAAATGTGTGAAATAACGCCTGGCATGTTACAGTTCAAGGTTGTTAATAAACAACAAATTATACTCAAACTGACGCTGTTTCTCATTTTATTCGAGTTGTAAGTGCGTTAATGACAAGATTAAATCAATCAACAATGACTGTGCTCAGTTTAATAATTGTGTAACTACATGGAATACATTGATCAACATTACGTAGCTGTTTCAACTTATCTTATCATTGTATCATTAATATATTGAGAGAAGGATGTCCAGAAAAAAGTTTGTATTGAGTTGTTTGAAGTCACGACTTTGAGACATAAATTATTTAGTGCGCCACCATGCGGTTGCTTAGTGTGTGTTTGTTAAGTGCAGTTGTTTTGAGCCTCTGCGATGGATCCAAAATTTTGGGAATATTCCCAATGCCCAGTAAAAGTCATTACATTCTTGGAGAAGCACTGATGCTTGGTTTGGCTGATCGTGGACACGATGTAACCATGATCAGTCCTTTTACTCTTGATAAACCAAGAAAAAACTACAAGGATGTGGTAATTAATGGTATGTTGGAGCTTAAAGAAAAAATTGGTGCAAAATTTGTTAGTTTGAATACTACAACTTGGGAAAAAGCTCAAATGATGTGGACTACATTCCCTACTATGTACCATACAGTTCACAACAGTTCTAATGTACAAGAATTTATCCATAAAGGTGAAAAGTATGATCTTTGTATCGTATCCATGATGATGATGGAGTCCTTGTACGGAATCTGTAATGCAGTTCAAGCTCCAGCTATTGGTTTTAGCATCATTGGATTGACGTCCTTTCTTAGTTACCATACCAACAACCCGGTTCCGTATTCTTATGCGCCAACACCGTTCTTGACTGTCTCGGATCAGATGAATTTTATGGAACGCGTCAAGAATCTTTTAACATGGAATTTCTTTGAAGGTCTTACTCATTTTGTTTTGATGCCTTACCATCAAAGATTATTAGAGACTGAACTGTCGCGGTAGACGCGTTATATTTTTACTTTAATTATTTCTCGCACTCGTGCGAGGCCTGACTTAACAGGGCATTTACAATTGACCGTAGCCTACGTTTGGCTAAGTCGCGTGTTGGAG
>JARJDS010046555.1:0-24599 GCA_030264155.1 Atheta pasadenae
GTTATGAAGGATTTACTATCAAATATCATAAAAAATGTAAACGTTCGTAATAATTGCACGAGCAATAACAAATAACTAATTTCAAAAAATCGTACCTCTTTAACTAAGTCTATTAGAACTAATCCTTTTTATGCATTAAATAAACAATTTAATCGACTATCTAATAAAATTTTGATCATAGCTATATCACTATTTTTAGACACGTGACAGGTGATTTAGTGAACTAACGCAAAAATTGCTATTATTTATAAAAACTAATTAAAAACAACATTTAATTAATTAATAATTAATTGTGTGTTAGTGTAACAGATAAAGTAACTAATTAGGAACTCTATAAATTTTATATCATTTAATTCTATTGATTTAATCAAAAGTTATGACAAATTTATTATCAAATATCATAAAAAATGTATACGTTCGTAATAATTGCACGAGCAATAACAAAAAACTAATTTAAAAAAATCGTACCTCTTTAACTAAGTCTATTAGAACTACTCTTTTTTCACATTAAATAAACAATTTAATCGACTATCTAATAAAATTTTGATCATAGCTATATCATTATTTTTAGCCACGTGACAGATGATTTAATAAACCTTTACAAAAATATATATTAATAAAATAAAATAAATAAATTAATAAATGTTATTATTTATAATAAAAATGAGATTGTGGTTTTGTTGTTTTGTTATCAAAACAGTTGATTCATTAAATTTAATTAAATAACTTCAGCTTGTGAAAACAATAATTAATAGAATTCTCAGAAATAAATGGTGAATGCGCCGGTGAATAGCTTGGGGTACGGTACATAATGACAATAAGAAAGATGACTGAAAATAAATGTTTGCCCATTCATTTATATCCTTCCATGCTTTCATTTCAGCTGCACGCATTCTTCAACACGCACAAAGGATTTCCAATCCCGCGCATTCTTCCGCAAAAGGAGAGAATCAGAGTCTTGTCACTTTTCGACGGCATTTCCACGGGTAATTTCCATTTATTCTTTTTTCAACAAACAAAAATGACAAACTTGTACAAACATTTAAGAACTAATTCCTTGGACTTTAAAAGGCTCAAACCCTTGGGTCCTTTTGGTAGCAAAACATTTGATCCTTCCTGTTTTGTATGTATCTCAACAAAACTCCAATTCCTTCCAAAGCACTCAGTCTCTTTAGCCCGGACACCGGAAGCCTAAGGTCGACTGCTAATCAATCATTGTCCGTTTCCGGTTTTCCGCTCCTTCCGCATTTGGCGTCGCTCTGTAATCACGCATCGCAGCTTTCACGTTTCAATCAGACGTGATTATTTGAAATTCACCCCCAAACACCACCCCAACGATGCATAAAGAGATACTCTCTGTTCGGAAGGTCTACTGGCGCTGAACCAATTGGACATCGACGTGGAAATATATTTCGCCTCCGAGCTAGACATCAACGCAAAGAGCATCGCACTCGAACACCACGAAAGTAAAATTCACTATCTGGGCGATGGGGATGTTCGCAAACTCAACGGGGAAACTTTACGTCACATTCGACCTATTCATCTCGTTCTGGGTGGCTCACCGTGCAATGACTTGAGCATGGCCAATCCAATCCGCAAAGGAATTTTCGGTAACTACATAAATAAATAACTAACGAAACAAATGATTTTGTTTAGACAAGTGAAGAGACTTGTCGTAAAAAAATCGATACATGTGTTGCCTTGACTCGTCCGGGCGTAGCTTTAAAAGTCCGGGGGACCCGTACAAGCACTGAATCTTTAATGCGCTACTATTAGGCCAGGGCGGTGGCTATTAGGTCTTTTGTTATTACCTGCCGCGCCCGTTTTATTCAGCCTTTTGTTCTCGACTTCCTCAACATTAACTTTAACCTCACTCGACGCTTCACACATTGTTTTTTGTAATATAACCTAACTATTGATAACTAACATCTTTTTTTTTTTAAGACAAAACAGGAACTGGGATTTTATTCTATGAATTTGTAAGGATAATCACAATATTAAAGCGAATCGATAACGGACCATTCTTCTGGTTGTACGAAAACGTAGCCTCAATGCCAGCGGAAGCAAAAAATACAATAACCAGGTACGTTGCAAAGTAATTAATCCTTCTCCCTTCTCCTTTTATCATATTTTACGTTCCCTATGTCATCTCAGCTCTCCTTGTCTCTAAACATTTCTGTTATATGTTTGCATTTCCTCCCTCATCTCCCCCATTGCCCCATTTAGAGATATATCGTTCCAATTCACCCCATCAGGTCTCACCGTCTCCAATTTCCTTATCTCTTCACCACAATTCCTTAATTCTTAATCTCATAAACTCCTTGGCTTCCTACTTTTTGCTCCTAATCCTCATTTCCTCGATTCTCCCAATTTTATGGAAGCACCACCTTCCCAACTCCTCAATTCTTCTAATCCTCAACTCCTTAAGGTCAAAGCTTCTTATCTGTTGGTTATTGAGTATCCCTAACTCCTCTACTTTATATTCCTACAATTCTTTTACTCCTCAAGTCCTTACCTCATCAAATTTTCAAATCCCTAACTTCTTACCTCCTCAACTCCTAAATTCTTCGAGGTTTCTGATCAAATCCCCAATTCTTACACTCTTCTCTTCATATCCTAAACTTCCTTTGAACAAACCTCTAAATTCCTCAACTCCCTAACCCCTCAAATAATTAACTCTTTTACTCCTGCAGATTTCTAGAATGTCCACCAGCAGAAGTAAACGCCTTGTGCGTATCCCCCCAAAACAGACTCCGATACTTTTGGGGAAATTGCCCATCACTAAACGTCAACTTCAACTACGATGGCGAACACTCTCTACAAGATTATCTCGAACAAGGACGCACTGCCACCGTGGATCAGATTCGAACAATCACCACCAATTTCAATTCCCTTCTTCAGGGAAGCGAAAAGCACCACGCCGTCTACAGCAAAAAATTCGAATACACCGCATTGTCCATCGCCGAAATCGAACAAATATTTGGTTTGCCCAAAGACTATACAAACCATAACAACTTGTCAAAATCAGCACGTTTATCTCTAATTGGTAGAGCTTGGAGTGTCCAAACAATCTGCATGCTTTTACATTTTTTAAAATATTTCTATCGCAATAAAACAGATGGCGTCTCAATCTCTGAGCATTCCTATTCTCGAAACTAACATAACCTCGCACAACTTGTATTGAGGTTAAGTTAGGTTAGGTGGTTACAGAACCTGCTTATTATTACTACTGATCTACTAATCAGCAAATATGATGATTTAAATAGTTTCGTAACAAAATAATGTCATTCCGGAAGTGAGAGTTGACGTGCTAAAGTGACCGTGACGTTTTAATGACATTTAATGTGTGCCGGGTTGTTAAATTGTCCTTCCAGTACCTGAAGTAATGTACTAAATTGAGTCAAACTGAAGAAAAGCAAAGTAACTAGAGTAGAACCGCTTCGATCGTTAAACAAACAACTGTTCAGCGCTCACTAAACTCCGAAAGTGCATTGAACAAATTATCCTTATAACTTTTATTATCACTTAGTGTTTGTAAGAGAAAGAAGTTAATAACGTTATTGATTTGTAATTAGTGATCTAAACTTTATTTCATTAATAATGTTTGTCCCTTGATCTAAATTAAGAAACACTCTTTGTTTTCTTTTGTTTTTCTCTTTTGTTTTAAATTTTGGTTTTATCAAGTTACCTTTAAAATGTTTTGTTTGTTTGTGTTTTGTTTTGTTTCGTTTGTTTTTTTTATAAACATGATGAACTTTGTGTTGTGTTGTTTTGTTTTGTTGTTATTGGTAAACCGTAAATATGAACACGAAAAGTGAATTATTAAATGTGTCTAGCGTCTAGTCACTTAATCACGAATCCATATCTGGGTATTAATTGAAGTAGCACAGTGCGACGTGTATGAAAATAGAATGATTGAAAAAAAAACTAACACGTTTGGTTTGGTTTGGATTGGTGGTGACCTCGAGACGAAACTGCCCCAATTTATTGGAGAACTATGCCAATAACATTTGTCGAAATGCGCCCAAAAGCGCTCAAACGTGTTATTACTTACGATATTAGGAAAATTACAAAATAAAACGATAAAAGCATGTGGCGATTATGTTTTTTTGTTATAGAAAAACTTTTTTTAACAAAAACAGTTGTAATTCATAAAGTTGTTAGTGGATTTTTAATTTCTTGGTTTTATTTAGTAGATAATAAGTTGATCTTTTGACTATAAATAATTTCAACCCTTAAATAATTATAGAATATACGCTATGTTGCTGTAAAGTCTGTAGTTAAAGTTAAATTTTTGTTTTTGGAAATTTACACTTACGCGTTACAAAAATCACTATATTTTCTAAAGTTTATGGTCTATTTTTTGTTTATTTATTTTATTTAGTAGTTAAATAGTGGTTTATTTTTTTTTAAATTATTTAGTTCGATACATGATTCAGAAACACCCTTTAAGAAGCTGTCAAAGTTGGTGTATTACTTTTGATTTGTTCTGTTGTTTATTCCAAAACATGTGTTACAAAATATCCTGTATTTCTCAAAGTTTTCCCTCGATTTTAATTTTCTTAATTTTATTTGGTAGTTAAGAAGTTGATCTTTTAATTAAAATTTAAACCAACCCATAAAAAATTAAAGAACCCCTTTTAGAAGCTGTCAAAGTTAGTTAATTGGTTGCGCTGTCCAATTATTTCAAAAAAACACAACTTACAAAATACCCTGTATTTTTTTAAGTTTTTAATCGATTTGTTTGATTCTCATTTTAATTAGTAGTTAAAGAGTTTATCTTTCACCCAAAATTTAATTGCAACTATAAATAATTAAACAACATCCTTCAAAAAACTACCAAAGTTGACCAATTAATCACTTTTTTTTTTCTTAATTCCAAAACACGTTTTACAAAATATCCTGTATTTTGCAAAGTTTATCCTAGATTTTTATGTTCTTAATTTTATTTGGTAGTTAAAAAGTTGATCTTTTAATTAAAATTTAAATCAACCCATAAAAAATTAAAGAACCCCTTTTAGGAAGCTGTCAAAGTTAATCAATTGGTTGCGTTGTCCAATTGATCCAAGTCCAAAAGAAAACACAAGTTGCAAAATACCCTGTATTTCTTAAAGTTTTTAATCAATTTATCTGATCCTAATTTTAATTAGTAGTTAAAGAGTTGATCTTTCACCAAAAATTTAATTGCAACTATAAATAATTAAACAACACCCTTAAAAAAACAGCCAAAGTTTCCCAAATAAACGCCATTTTTTAACTCCAAAACACGTTTTACAAAACACTCTGTATTTCTTTAACTTTCCACTCGAATTTTCTTTTCTAAAAATTATTAAGTAACCAAAGAGTTGACCTTTCGTCCACAATTTAATTCAACCCTTAAATAATTAAACACAACTCACCATCAGGCCGACAACCGCAATACATGGAATAAAACTTCAATCACACCACCCACTCACAAACTTTTTTACTAATAATAAACAATAATTATTAAATTCACCAGTACATAAATAATTGAAGCGTACGAAATTACATTACACGTTTGATTTGCGTTGCTTGCTTCAATTGAAATTGATCGCGATCCGTCCGAGCGAGAAACCAACCCCGCATCGACTGATGCACCCTTCACGCTGATAACACTCGAACGCCGGCCACCAACATCGAGCAGTATCTTCCATTTGAACTTTCTTACAATACTCACATAGTTTCACCCCGTTTCAGGTACATTGTACACGATTACACTACCAACCAAACAAAACATCCACTAGCAAACAATCGAACCGAGTTGGCAGTGGTGAGATCGTCCCTGATCGGAAAACATGTTCGAAGGAAATAATTCAAAAAACAAACTCGATTGGATATCGTATGGATATCATGAAAGTTTCAACTTCTAACCTACAAAGTTTCAAAACAAAAAAAACAAAAAAAAAAAACAAACAAACAAACAAAAAAACAAATAAACAAAAAAAATGATATAGAACAAATGAATTTCATTATTTCATAAGTTTTAATTTAAATTGTTAGATCCTTTGATCCTTTTATCCTTTGTGCTGTTTGTGATGTTTTATTGTTTGGAAATGTGTCTAGAAATTGTTTCTAAATTGAGTTCGCGTTGAAGAAAATTGAAGAGACGAGTCCTGTGCGTTTGTTTGTCTTGTGAGACATGCGAGATGATCGTTTATCATACGCTGATGTCCTGGAACGTCTCGAATCGAATATTCTTTCCGACAGTTAGCTGGTACACGAGTAGCGATCGCACAACAGCAAGGAAACATTATCGATCAGTTGATATCGTTAAGTATTTATAGTTAAATTGTTTGACCTTCTGAAACGGACAAACAGTGACCGAGTTGAGTGTTATTTTCCAACGGTTCGACGACGACGGTAAAAACCGAAGTGCATCGAGTCCTTGGCTTGCGATGAATGTACAATGTGTGTCAGACACGTGTTGACAAGGAAGTACAATAAACTTGAATTCAATATAAAATCTTCATTATTATGTACGAAACAGAACAGAGGAAGTTATAATTTTTCTTTGCAACGTTTTGTTTTTAGTTTGATTGTCCACGTGTTGCAAAAATTGTTGTCATTCTTAAAGTTTTTAATCAATTTTTCTGTTTTTAATTTTCTTTAGTAGCTAAAGAGTTGATCTTATTTATAAAATTTACAAACATTTATAAATAATTAATTAAACCTCTTGAAAAAGCTGTCGAAGTTCGTCAATTATTTGATTCGTTAATTTTTTTTTAAAACCCGTCTTACAAAATACCCTGTAGTTTTTAAAATTATTAATCAATTTTAATATTTTTTATTTTATTTAGTAGCTAAGGAGTTGTTCTTTTTTATAAAATTTACAAAAATTTATAAATAATTAATTAACCCTCTTAAAAAAGCTGTCAAAGTTCGTCAATTATTAGTTTCGGTAATTTTTTTTTAAAACACATGTTACAAAATACCCTGTAGTTTTTAAAATTATTAATCAAATTTAATATTTTTGATTTCATTTAGTAATTAAAGAGTTAATCTTTGTTTTAAAATTTAATTCAAGCCATCAATAATTATATAACACTCTTTAAAGAGCTGTCAAAGTCATTTGTTACATTTTGTCATTTTGATTCGTGCGATAATTCCAAAACACTCTGTATCTTTTAAAGTTTTTACTTAATAACAATTTTAAAAACTGTAACATATAGTCAAATAAATGTACTTTCACATACAATTTATTTAAATCAACAATTCACCCTAAAACACTAACAAAATACGATGAAAACAAAAATAAAAATTTCCAGAAATAAAAAAAATTTGATTTATATTTTTATTTCTATTTTCTTCCATCAATTGTATACATTTAATGAATACCAATTCAACCCTAACAAATCAGAAGTGTTTACCATCCACTCTTCACCATTTGTGATTTTCCTATATCCGTTTTCCATCCACCTATCAACCATGCACCATCATATATCATTTCCATTTATGCGATTTTTATGCCCTTCCGTTCGTTGGCAATTTTTGTTTTCAGCTATTATGCTTTATTGGCTTTGTTCATGCAAGATATTTTCGGCATGTCGGTCGCGACCAAGACCGCGACCGCGTGACTTTCATGCGGGGCGCGATCTCACCCTCTGATTATGCGAAACCGATTCGTTTTCCTTCCTCGCTTTCTTTCCTCTTCCTCCAAACATTTTCGTACAAAATTACCTTTTCGTCCTTGAGCTGCTCCTTGCTCCTGCTCCTGCTCCTGCATGCAAAATTCACATATGTTTGCTCCACACCACCCCGTAATACACAATTTAAATTATTCGCGGCTTGCAACCTTTGCAACCCTTGCAACCTTTCCAGTACCATGTAATTTAAGTATTTCAAGCCACGCATCCACGAATCGTCCTAAAATAGCTAAATCTACCATAAACAGACAAATACACAAATAAATTGAATGAAATTAACTTGTCTCCGTTCCCTAAAGTGATTTATCCAAAAAAATCGCATGATTTATGGCCATACAACCAAAATCCTTTTAATCAAGGATTACATAAGGACTTAGGTAATTGAATTCTAACTTTAGATTTTATTACCAATCTATTACCATTAGAATATTCCTAATTCTTTTTATATATTTAGTTTTATTACATTTCTTAAGTAAATTTATCATTTTTAGTTGTTTTTTGTTGTTTTTACTGGTGTGGTGACCTTGGAATGACACAAATATTAAAGTCAAAAGTAAATTTGATTTACCTGCCTTGCCGTAACTTTATCTCTCAACTTGGTCGTAAAAGAATGTTAAGAATGACGCAACATTCTTTGGTATACTCACTCGGCTTTATCTATTTTATTTAAATGCTTCACATTCGTGCATGAAATACCAGAATTCCAGAACGCGAGTTAGGGATGGTTGCAAAACACTGTAAGAATTGCGTTGTAAATTGTGACATTGCTGACATTGAAATGTTTTGCATGCGAAAATCGCGGACGGTTCAACAAATTCCACGCTATCTGAATGTTTTATGGTACAAATCACATCAAATTATTTACATGCTTTTTGTTTGGGTATTTTTGACATGTCTAGATTAATTTTAAATGTGTGATAACCTACAAATGTTTGCAATTGAGTATTAGTTTAAATTTATTTTAAATAATACAACCAGTTTTAAATTTTAAATCATTTGTTAGACTTTAACATGAGAAAAAAATATTTATAGCTTTAAATTATTATTTTATAAATTAGATAGTTATAGAGTTGTTCATCCCCTATTTTGATTTAAAATTTGGTGATAATAGCATTTAAAATGGCGGAGTTATGACTAAAAACATCGGAAAAATCATAAACAAGTCTTACAAATGTAAGTGAACAATTTAACCCCAAAATAATTAAATTTATGACTTAGAAATCAAATTTTTTAAACACCTAATCTATAAAACAACTAAAATACGGTTTATATTCAAAATTTGGTTGAGATAACATTGAAATTGACAAAGTTATGACTAAAATAAGAACATAAATGCAAAAAAAATTTAAAAAATTTTGTTTCACTATTTTTAATAGACTTTAACATGAGGAAAAAAATATTTATGAATTTAAATTAATTTTTTTTAAACAAGATTGTTATAAAGTATTTCATCTCCTATTTTGATTTAAAATTTGGTGGTAATAGTATTTAAAATGGCGGAGTTATGCCTAAAAACATCGGAAAAATCATAAACAAGTATTACAAATGTTAGTAAAGACTTTAACATCAAAATAATTAAATTTATGGCTTAGAAATCAAATTTTTTATACCCCTAATCTATAGAACAACTAACATACTATTTCTATTTAAAATTTGGTTGAGATAACTTTGAAATTGGGGAAGTTATGACCAAAAAAAGAACCCCAATCCAAAAAAAATATTCTAAAATTTAAAAAAATTATTTGTTTCACTATTTTTGGTCCTTTTTCTCTATTATTTTTGTATAAAATTAAACAAATACTCTTACCCGTTAACAGAAATATTATTTTCTCATAACGCATCATTTTAGTTTCAATCCACATCCTCCCACACACGCCGTTATTGGCAGAATACGAGTATGACTACAGAATATGAGCAAAATAATATTCAAACATAACGAACCCAACACATCTCGCCACTGCGGCGTAACATTAAAGGCCTGAAGCTCTTCCTTTCTGCAATACTGAAATTCAGAAACTGTAAAGCTCTAAAACTCTAAAAGCAACCAAGCATCCATAATAAAGCTGCCATGTCAGAGTAATATTCCCATATCGTGTGAGCAACCATCTTTTAACTTGTAAAATGTTATTATTTTACTATTAAATAAAAACTAGGAGTACATTTTTCCATTTTCATTAAATTACTATAAAAAAAAATACAGTAAACAAATGAATAATAAAAATTACATGTCAACATATTAAATAATAAAAGTTAAAACAAAAGTTACAAAAAAACAAAACACTGTATGCAACTTTTGGTACAAAACAAAAACTTAAAAATAAAACTACTGCATTTGTTTTTCCACAAAACATTGAACTCGTCGAGGCGTAAATCGATGCGATAAACCTCTAAAGTTATTTTCGTTAGTTTTCTCGCAATTCTCGCGATATTCCCTGACATTTGCATCAGTTTATAGCCAAACTGCCAAACACGAAGCTAATGCAAATATTTTTTCTATTTTTATTCAAATAACATTGAATCTGAAACACTGCGTTGCTTTTGTTTTCTGCATTTATCCGTATCCACGCAAAAATCAACAAAACAAAACAAAAAAACAAAACACAAACAATTGATTGATAAACACAAGTTTTGGAAATAACAATTGTCAAATGACTATTTCTAACCTTACAACATAACCTTAAACATTTATTAGTTAGTTAACCTAGAAATCAATATGACTTTCAATGATTTGCATTGTAATGTTCTACACCCTTGTTTAGCAAATGTTTAGCAAGTCAATGCGGAAATGGCGTGCGTGGTTGAACATGAAAAATTTACGGCGCAAAGTTTGCGCACTTGCGGTCGGCGTTGTTTTCACCACCTTTCCACCAACCACCATCCCTTAGTTTAGTTGAAGCACAAGGCACCCAACACCATACACTTCCTTTTCACCTTTCTAAAGTCGAAAACTCGGCGGGAGGTATAAAACCAAAGTCTAAGTTTAAGTCTAAGACGAGCTGCAGGGTATGAAAGGACAAACACAATGCGCCCCTAAACTGCTTTTACCATGTTACAATCTCACAATGCAAAATGTCCTTTTTGTCCTTTGAATACTCCACAATAGCCTTTTTGGGTTTTGCATTTTGTAACGTAGTTGGCTTGAACACCTTTTGTTTTTTCTTTTGCTATTTCGTTGTTTTTTGTTTTGTTTTGTATCACAAACATTTGAATATCAAACGTTACTTCATGATGTTTAGACATATTGTGTGACATTCAATTTAAATAATATATATTCTTTGCATTTTTACCCTTTGTATTTAAGGGTTGTAAATACCACCTTTACCAAAAGAAAATAAAAATAAGTTTTAGGGTTGTTTGTTAGGACTGCGGTTGGAATTGTGAGTATAAATAAATATGCGTGACTGTTTTGTTTTAAATATTAAAATAGAGGTTGTTATTAATGTATTTTTTATGCGTTTATGGTGTGCGTAACGTATGGTGATAAGTGATAAGCATGTCGAGCAAAGACACATTGTCGGCACGCATTTCAATATTTTAATATTCATATAACGTTTTGTATGCTGATTTATGCGCAATCACGGTACCATTTTTGCGTTTTTTTGTTGTTTATACGCGTTTTTAATTTTTTAATACACTGAAATGTATGAAAAATGTATTTGAGTTTAATCTTTTACAAGTAATCTTAATGGTAATTAATTTAAAGAATTAAAACATTTGTACAAACAAATTAATTATGTTTTACGGACGTGGGAATGAAGTAGGACGGTTTTCAAACGTAAGATTTTATACGTTTACAAGTGAACAGCACACACATATACTTAACGCGCAGTGATTGGTCGGAAGTGGGGGTCAACGCTGCGTCGTACACTGGTCGTACGCATTGTGAATCCATGATGGCCGACTGCATAAGCTTACGCAAGCCGTTGCTAAGGTAAACATCAGTAGAAATCAACAAGCCCTAGCAACGAGTTCCAGTAGTGGGGTTTTCAAACGTAAGCTGTTATATATTTACCAGTGTACAGTAAATACATACTATGAACGCGCTGTGACTGGTCAGGAGGTAGAGTCAACGCTGTGTTCATGTACTGCAAATTCAAGATGGCAGAGTACCATAAGAATACACGAGTTTCACGTAGAAGGGGACATCAAACGTTAGAATTTATACATTTTCGAGCGCACAACAAATACAATATTATAAACATTTTTGTTAGTAATTAGTAGATATAATTTTCTACTTAAATAACATTCTTTGATAAGAAAAACCTTCAATTTAGAATGAAAAAACACAAATAACATATCAGTTAACGTGTGTTCATGCAATGTTTTTGTACATAAAAACACAAAAATGTACACGTTATAATTAGCAGAGAAAAAATGTTTATAACAAAAATTATTCGTAATTACCACACTAACATTATGTCTTAGTAATATTTTTAATAAAACGTCACGTTTTTATAAAAATTAACAAATTATCCAAATATTAAGTTACTGAAAGTTAAATTTTTTCATGTTTTTGTACACAAAAATACTAAAAACTGGTATTTCTAAGATAAATATCAAAAAATGTTTATAACAAAACTTATTTGCCATTAACTAACCTATCTTTTATCTTAGTAACTTTTTTTGATAGAACGCACCAGTTTAATTAAAAACGAATTTAAAGTCAAACATACAAATTTATATAAATTTAAAAAAATATTTATTTGTACAAAAATTACTAAAAAAACTAAATGAAATAAAATCTATTAACTTTTTAACTTTTCTGTTATTAACTACTGTAAAAGAACAAAGAGCACCATTTCCTTTCTGTGCAATTCTACGCCAATGCCATTGAAATGTGCAAGTACAAAGAACTGCACTTCGAAACAAAGTCAAAGTCAAAACCGTGCATGAAGCGCAATTATCGTACGAACTGCACGAACGCCACAAACACATCACGAACACGAACGTTTTATAGACAATTTACCCTCGAAAACTACCCAAACGATATTACTCATTAATAATTCATTTAATGTTTAAAATCATCATATAAATTAAGTATAGTTTTAGAATTAATTTGTTTTTTCTTCTAACCAATCACAATATATTGCGAACTGCGCATGCGCGAGTAACTTAACTTACTAACTCACCCAATTGATTTAAAGTTATTGTTTTGAGCATCATAACCAAAGATTCAGACTTACCTGTAACAAAAAACTTAATTAATTACCACATTTTTTGAAAAAATTAGAAAATTTAAGATTAAAACTTGAATGTTATGATCACCAAAGACATACTAAGTTTCACACATTTATTTGAGATTTTCAGTATCAACGGAAGCATATAGGATATCCTATATCCTGCATCCTGAAAGCTTCGAAGCTTCCACTCCAACTCTGGCTCAAAACCGAAGCTGAAGCCTCCAAGTTCATCCCGCCGGGAGCGCTCCTGATCCCCGAACGATAAATTAACCTGTAATATAGCTCCTACATCCTAACCTCTACCCCACCGCTTCTAAACACAGCCACTATTAGAGAAATTAGCATGTACTAACGCAATATTCATTACGGGAACTAGAATATATGAAAAATACAATTTTTTTTTTAAATTTTCACAAAAAATTTTAACTTTTAGCATTTTTTGTTGTTTTTTTAAATTCCAATTCAATCTGTTTTCTTTTCCTTGGTGAGATACTTGGGGTACAAACAGTTAACTGCTTACTGCAAACAAACAAAGCGTTTGGCAGTGTTTACAGAGTGCGCGGAAGAAAACCGAGGAGGAAAACAAAGCCGCCGACAGATGAGAGATCGAAGATTGTGCGAAAGTTTATTCAAGATGCGGGGGAAACGCACACAAAGGCTTCATTCTTAACAAATCTTTGCGTGTAGAAAATGATGATGAAGATGGTGATGGTTATAAAGATGATAATTATTATGATAAACAAAAGTTTTCGTAAATATTTAATGTTTGTTTTGATTTTAACTCGCAACGCGCCAAACTTATAAGTTAGAAGTTCTAGTCTTAAATTTGAAAGTTAAAGTTTGAGGTTAAATTTAAAACTATTCTTCACTTAAAATGTTTAATGTTAGTACACGTTTATTTAGGTTATGTATTCCTAAATATATTAGTTTTGAACAATTTTTGATATTTTAAATAATACTGGTAGTTTTTTATGTTTTTGTGTCAAAAAACATGCGAATTTTATATTTGCTAGCGATGAGTTACGTTATATTTTTACGATTTTAGGAAAATTGGTGCAGTTTATCAAAAAATGTTACTAAAATAAAATGTAGGTTAGGTTATTGCGAATAACTTTTGTTAGAAATATTTTTTGATATTTTAAATAATACTGGTAGTTTTTTATGTTTTTGTACCAAAAAACATGGGAATTTTAAATTTGCTGGCGATGACTTTTGTTATATTTTTGCGATTCTAGGAAAACTGGTGCGTTTTAGCAAAAAATGGTTTATGTTAAAATGTTCGCTAGATTATTGCGGACAACATTGGTTAGAAACAATTTTTGATATTTTAAGTAATACAAGTAGTTTTTTATGTTTTTGTGTGAATAATGATGAAAAAATTTAAACAAACTTAGCAATAATTGTTATGATATTTGTTAAAAATAACTGCGTAATAAAACACAAGAAAGTAAAAATTATCACCCTGCAGAGAGCAATTATACATATCCCATGAGTGAATTATTAAAACCCCTAAAATTGCGCATCCACACAGCAGCAGGCCAGTGGGTTGTAAGTCGCAGGACGAGCTGCTAATTGAAATAAATTCTGTTAGGAGATACGCGCACTGGCGCTGCGTCGTTCGTTGGCGCGGGAAATGAAAATTGTTTGGTAAGCGATTTCGGTGGTGAGCGCACCAACGGCAGTTTTCATTACTGCTCATACCTCCACAACTCACCACACCCTTTCTGTCGTTAATTATCACCCTGTTTGCATCAGCACACGAAAGCTTTAGACTTTAGGGCTTCAGGTAAAGCAGGTAAAGCAACAAACATAAAATCAAATAATTAACCTAAAAATTTGCAAAAATGACAATCAAAAAACCACAAGTAGTGACATCTGGTGATGAAAAAGTGAACACAATTATTAACATTTTGAACAGTAAGCAAATGATGCCAGTATAGAATTTCATGGATTACCATGTTTTATTAAATTACGACCTTTTGCGACAGGACGAAACACTGGAAGGAAGACTTATTTATGTTTTTCTAAGTTGGCAACTTTCAAAACTCGGGTAGCGCTGAATTTTGCTCGGGAGTTTTTCTTTTTTAAGTGAGTCGCCCGCGTGCCAGGTTATCGAATTATTTTACCAGGCAAGTCAATAAAACCTCCACGGCCAACTCGTCCAAGTTCTTTCTTCACGACTTGGTTGAAGACTTCCACGAAATCGAATACTTTTGGGACACTGCGCAAAAAGTTGTAGTAATCAGGCATCAGGTCGGCACGGACAACTCATCTCATCGAACAAATCGAAAAAAAGTGAAATCATTAATAAATTGTGATGAAAAACAAAAAATTACGGGGAAACAAAGATTGAAAAGTTAAATTTTTTATTAAAAGTGGTAGTTTTTTCCCGAAAAAACAACAAAATATTGATTACAAACAATATAATTGGTAGCTAGCTATCTATATTATAATATTTACTAAAAATAATAATAATAATCATAACACACCCCTAATATTTTCATTTAAATCCGGATTGTAACGAACGAGCGTCATTTGTCAAGCTCGCCTTTGCAGTGTGTTTGTTTTGAGGTTACGTCCGCAGGATTTAGTCGACAGTTGACACCACGTCACGCCGTGTAACAAGGTGTCAACATGTTTCCACCCCCAGCTGGTACCAAGTATAAATAATTTATTATCGCTGAAAATTTGTGATTTTCTGCATAATTCACGCACTTAATTAACCTCAAAATTAATTTTTAATTGACATTTGTTCATCTTTGCACAGCCCGCCCTCACACAGAGACACCGAATAAGATGAATCATGTAACGTCAATAAACGCGAAATAATAAAAAAAAAGATCATTACGCTCCAATATCATGAAAATCACGTTTCTAATTGAAAGTTTCTCGTTACAAAAGTGCGCACAAGTCATTCGTCCTTCTAAATTACGACTATATGACGTTCACAAAATGACCAGATCCGGAATTAGGTAATTTTTAAACAAATTACAAACAAAAAAATGGAAAAACGTAAAAAAAATTGAAATATAAATGTTTTTACTGGAAAAAATTGATATATTTAGTTGTGAGTTATGTGTAACAATAATTTGTGAATGGGGTGGAACATGAAGGGTTGAATGCAGTGTTCGAACAAACAAGCAGACACTAGACACGTGCGATTGCGAAATATCTACGTGGAAAATCTTGTTCGGCGTATTATTGAGCATCCATATCGCAACGCGACCAAAACTTGTGCTCCATGCACCCCTTTCCACCCTTGCGCGCACGCGAAACGTACGACATACAAATAGGGTGCACGTACTGGGTAATACAAACATTATTTATCATTTTTTTCCCTTAAATCCTTCAATTTTCATTTCTTAACTTAAAAAATTAAAATAAAATATAACTACCCTTAATTTACGTTTTGTTAGGTTATGTATATGTTGTTAGTAATGACATATCGTGTGTACCTGTGTGATAAACTTGGCAATTTTCACAATTCGCAAAACACGCGCGGGAAATCGATCCTGGTGGATGCGCGCCTTGGTGCTAGGCTCCAGGTGTGACCTTTGCTCTTCTCTTTCCGCACGCCGCCGCCGCCGCCGCGGGAAAACACCTCATCCAGTTTGGAAAACTCGCTTGATGTGAGTTGATGCGACTAACGGCAGCGTGAAAAATTTCGAAAATATTGCTCGCGCGAGATTACTGTCACTCACACTTATACACAGCGAGTTTTAGGGGATGTTTTCCTACTATCAGTGTATAGTTGATTGACCTATTTCGGATTGATTGCGCCTCGCGGCGCTTTTGGAAAATGCGAAAATGCGCGTTTATCCGATTTTATTCGCTTTGCATTCCACTCGCACAAAATTCAAATTACAACATTTGCGAGTTTAGTATTCAGTTAGTGCATTACAGGAATCATCCTTGTTAAGGATCGCACCGTATATATTTCATTCAGTACTTTTTATTTTGATTTTTGGATTGAATTTCGTTTAGAAATAGCCGAAATATAACGGATTGGTTTCAAAATATTTAATTTTAACAATTCTGATGCGTTTTATAAAAAATGTTAGTAAGGTAAAATGTAGATAATTTTATTGTCTACAACTTTTGTTATAAACTTTATTTGATATTTTAATTATAAGTAGCAGTTTTTTATGTTTTTGTGGGAAAATGCATGTGATGTTTGTTAAGTTTTGTGTTAAATCATGATGTTTATATTCGATTTTATAAAAACTGGTGCGTTTTATGAAAAATTTTATTAATACAAAATGTAGGGTAGTTAATTACTAACATTTTTTGTTTAAACAATTTTTTGATAATTTTATTAGAAATAGTAGTTTTTTGTGTTTTTGTAGCAAAAATTATATGGAAATTTGTTAAGACAACATTGAAGTTACATACATTTTTGTGTTTTTCTCAAAATTGGTACGTTCTAGTAAAAAATGTTATTAAGATAAAATATAGGGTAGTTTATTACGAACAACTTTTGTTTAAACAATTTTTTGATAATTTTATTAGAAATAGTTGTTTTTTGTGTTTTTGTAGCAAAAATTATATCGAAATTTGTTATAACAGCATTTATGTTACATACATTTATGTGTTTTTCTCAAAACTGGTGCGTTCTATCAAAAATGTTATTAACCCAAAATGTAGGGCAGTTAATTACAAACAACTTTTGTTTAAACAATTTTTTGATAATATTACTAGAAATAGTAGTTTTTTGTGTTTTTGTAGCAAAAATTATTACAAAATTTGTTAAGGCAACATTGAAGTTACATACATTTTTGTGTTTTTCCCAAAACTGGTGCGTTCTATCAAAAAATGTTACTAAGATAAAATGTAGTATACTTAACAAGGAACAACTTTTGTTTAAACAATTTTCTGAAAATCTTATTTTAAACAGAAGTTTTTCATGTTTTTATACATAAAACCAAGTAAACTTCTAAATTTAATTTCCAAAACTAAATTTCATTGTGTTATTAATACAACAATTACTCTTTTTATTTATTTGGCTAATTTCCTGATTATCCGCATATTCGCAATTTTGCAATTTCGCTATTTATTTCGTGAATATCGCTCCAACAGTGAGTTTAATCAAACGAATATTGAAAGCGTGTGTCAAAATATGCATAAAACTGTTGGAAATATCCCGGTGTGCTCGACGTGCAATTTATCAGCACGACGTGGCTGAGCAATAATAAATGAAGCCGAGTGTATTCATTTAATTGCCTTTTTTTATTGACGTCATCGCACGGCGCAACAGAGTCGCCATAAAATGGCCGAACGCGATTATCATTTTGGGTTAATGCGATCCGGCGAAATCGATTGTTAAGCCCATAGAAATGGGCCGTAAAATAAATATAGGCATATAAAAAATAGTTAAAAGGATTAATATATTATTTACATTAATCAAAGATTAGGTTATGTTACATTTTAGGTTATAATTTCATATTATATGAGTTCATAAAATAAAAAATTTATTGATGTGTAAATTTAATTTTAATATGCTTCGTTGTGGTCATGGTCTCACTGGAAATGTCATATTAATTAATTAACTAATTAATGTGTGCGTGTTTCAATTGGATTATATTTGTTATTTGTTATTTTACATTCAAATTAATAATCGTAGTTCTTCATTTGTTTGGTTTTATTTTAAAAAAATATAAATAAGTTGTTTGTTACTTTTTCATTTATTGTTTACTGTTTTTTGTTAATTTTTGTTGTTAAAGGTGAAGTTTTATGAGTTGCGACTTTAGTGGTGTGAGTTTAATGGTTGATTAATCATCTTATGATACTTATGTACACATTTATGATCTTTAGTCTTTACTCTTTGGTTCATTTCGCTGTCGTGAAATGAACCAAACCACTCGGGATTGAACCCGCCGCCGCACGGACTGCAGGGCATTGGATTACGCCAAACAAAAACAGATTAGCGTTGATGGCGTTGACATTAAAAGCATTTCACGCCATGCGCCACAACTATTGCTACAATGTCGCCAATGACAGGTGGTGATATAAACATCATTAATTTTGCTTCATGATGTTTGGTTTTTTTACAATAAATGTTTGTTTACAGTTTATACTACGTTTACACCATGATTTATTCACACAAAACTCTAAAAATTTAAAAACAATGAATATTTATTATAAATAAATTAAGAGATGTTTATAACAAACGTTATTTATATTTTTATAAGCAATATTTAATTTTAGTTTTGTTAAAAACTCAAAAATATAACATTTATTTGCAGAAAAAAAATGACATCACATTGATTTTTTGTACGTTTACTTCAATAACTAAAAAACTAAAAAAGATACATAAACCAACTAAAATTTATTAAAAAACTGATAAAATTCTGTATAATAAAAAAATAATACAAACTGTCAAAACGTGTTCTAACATAACGGTATTTAACATTAAAACAAAAAGTTTAATTTTTTGTAATTTCTTCACTAACTTTCACAGTGGATTAACTCTGTTATTTTTAATTATTATTACTAATATTATTACATTAAAACATAGCCCTGTTATTAAGCTTTTTAATACTATATATGGTTTAAATATAATAATTAATTTTAAATGATTTATAACACAAAATATTAAAAAAAAACGTAAAAATTTAAGGAAATACTACCATAAATTCTTAATTATCATAAGTTTTTATGCTACAAAACTTTAAAAAACATTAACTATGTATTATTTACTAACCTAACTCAGTTTTAACAAATTACCACCTTGAAAAAATCATCCAAACGTTTTAAAAACAAAGAAAATCAAAGAAATGTAAAAAATAAATGTATTTTTCAATACACGCAGCGCCCTCTGTTACAATGTAAACAAATCGTAATTTAAAAACGCAATGATTTTCAATTTTAAATAAATTCAAGCCATGCAGAGTAATTTCAACCGGTCTGTCGCAGTATTGGAGTGAACGGCGTGAACGGGTAAACAATAACAAGTAAACAAACATAGTCACACTCAACGGGAAGATGTGGCTAGAGATAAATTCTGCGAATCATACTCTCAACGCCATCTGTTGTGAATCACGACAAACTTTCTTTACAAAATTATGTATAAAACCACGAAGCATTATTTCTACATACATTTTAAAACTCTAAATTAAATTAAATTATTATTATATATTATTCGTACTTATGTGTACAAACTGTGTTAACATTATTAACTTTATTAAAGCAACTAGTTAGTGGCACTCAGCAACTAGATGAATTTCTGTGTGTTGTGCCAACGAGAATTAAAGCAAACACGAAGCCAACAACAATTTGTCAAGCGTAATATTAATTAATGCCGTAATTCAGCGTTAGTTACGTTTTGTTAATTAAGTTGCCTACACACGTACATAGGTTTTATTAATTAAAACTTGTAACGCAATTGTTCATTGTCAACATTACAAAAACAACAAGAAAACTTAATAAGTAATTTTAACATTAAATCTGAGAGATAATACGATTAAAATGGCGTAGGTATAACCTAAAATTCAATACAAACACAATTTGGAAACAGTCGTAATTAGTTTTGCGTACTTTAACCTTTGATAACTCTGTTTGGCGTCATAATTTTAAATTTCTTAAATACTAGAGTTATAAAATAGCTAATTCTAAATTTATATTAAAAATTTAGTAGATATAGGAATCAAAATGGCGGAGTTATAACCTAAAATTCAACAAAAACACAATTTTCTATAGGCGTAATTAGTTTTGTGTACTTTAACCTTTAATAAGTCAGTTTAGGCCTTAAATTTTAAATTTCTGAAATAACACAGATATAAATTAGCTAATTCTCAATTTATATTAAAAATTTAGTTGATGTAGCATTCAAAATGGTGGAGTTATAACCTAAAATTCAACAAAAACACAATTTTCTACAGTCGTCATTAATTTTTGTGTACTTTAACATTTAATTAGTCAGTTTGGACCTTAAATTTTAAAATTTTGATATAATAGCAATATGAAATAGTTAATCCTTAGGTTATATTAAAAATTTAGTTGATATAGCAATAGAAATGGCGGAGTTATAACCTAAAATTACCACAAAAACACAATATACTCCATTCATAATTAGTTTTCTGTACTTTAACCTTTAATAACTCTGTTTAGCGTCATAATTTTAAATTTATAAAATAATAGAGTTATCAAATAGCTAATTCTCAATTTATATTGAACATTTCGTTGAGATAACAATCAAAATGGCGGAGTTATAACCTAAAATTCAACAAAAATACAATATACTACCGTCGTAATTAGTTTTTGTGTACTTCAATCTTTAATAAGTCAGTTTGGGCCTTTAATTTTAAATTTCTCAAATAATACAGATATAAAGTAGCTAATCCTTAAGTTATATTAAAAATTTTGTTGGGATAGCTATCAAAATGGCGGAGTTATAACCTATAATTACCAAAAAAACATATTTTACTCAATTCAGAATTAGTTTTCAGTACTTTAACCCTTAATAACTCTGTTTGGTTTCTTAATTTTTAATTTCTAGAATAATCTTGCAATAAACCAGCTTATGTTCTATTTATGTTTAAAATTTCGTTAGCAAATCAATCAAAATGGCGGAGTTACGACCCCCAGAAGAATATAAAACAAAGTAAAAACTCGTGTGTCTTATTTTTCATGTTGAATTTAACGTTAAAATATTTTTAAAAAAAATTCCTAAAACAGTTACTCCCGAAACTAAATTTACCAAATGAAAATATGAGAACATAAGTTGGGTTGAATTTCATTCCATTTCAAAAGTAATTTGAGCTCAAGGTAAAAGTTTAAATGCGACGCGAATTTCTACGGCATCATTACACATTGCGCTACCACTGCACACGTGTACGTTGACTAAACGTGGCAACACCCTTCACCACAGCCGCCGCCGCCGCTCGGTTAACCAACTTTATTGGTGGTTCGCTCGGCTGAATAATGTTCGTCCGAGACTTTGAGTTAACCAATCTTATGGGACGTGGGACAAACGACAAACTCAAACATAATACGCGTCCACGTTGCGTATAACGTGTAACTTGTGACGTGTTATAGAGGGATACTAAAGGATACTAAAGGACGCATACGATTAATATACGTTTACGTGGTTTTGTGTGGTTGGTACATTTGTTGGAGGAGTTGAGCTGACAGACGACAAGCGAAACAATCGACGACCGCCGACCACAAGAACCGCAACATGTCGAACATACAAATTGGTAAACATCAGATTGTAGACATAACCACATAAGCTTTATAAGTTATGAGTGTGGTTAAGTTGATGGCATAGTATTACTTGAAAGAAAAATATAAGCATATTGTTTGTTAAGCATGCAAAGTGATGCTTATACTTTAAGGTTAAATATTTAAATTTGTAGGTTATGAGTTTAATTTTTACAGTTTGGATTTTATAGAGTAGGTTATTAATTAATGATTTAGAAAATTTTGTTAGGTTATGTTACAAAATGGCTGAGTTATAACCTCAAAATTGTGGTAAAACACGTTATAAGTGTTAAAATATTTGATTGTTGTGATTTAACCTTAAATATTTTATTTTGTAGTTTGTTCATAACTTTTATTGCGTTATAGAATTATTAAGTACTTTATTGAGTAATATTATTTAAAATTTTATTAAGTTATCTTTAAAAATGGCGGAGTTATAACCTAAAATTTATATAAAAACACGTTTTAGTAAGCTAGTAAATAACTGTTTGTACTTTACTCTTAAATAACTCACTTCAGGGCTTTAATATTAAATTTATTAAACGGTAAGGTTAAAAAATAATTAATAATAAATTTACCGTTAAAATTTGGTTAAGAAAAAAATCAAAATGGCGGAGATATAACCCTAAAACAATGTTAAAACACATTTACAACTCAACTAAACATTAATTTTGACTTTAACGTTAAATATAAATATTAATAAGTATGTTTTTAAATAAGTAAAACAACACATTCATAAAATAGCTTATCCTTAAGTTATGTTCAACATTTGATCATGATACTATTCAAAATGGCGGTGTTATAACCAAAAATGTATAGAATTTCACTTAGATAAGAAATATTCAAATATATCAAACACGTTGGAAACTACCGCAATTCCAAAAAAAAAAATTCTAAATCAATAACTCCAATTTGATAATAATATTTATGGTTCCCTAGTGGTTCCCTAGTGTAAATTTACATTTGTAATATTTTTTTCAAAGCAGATAAAAGTAAACTAAAACTAATATTCAGCAAAAACTAAAAATTTCTCGATTACTTTTTATTTTATTTTTATGCATTACCACCATATGACACGCGTTTGAAATTTAAACAGTTTGAAATCTTGAAATGTGATTTATATAAAACACATCAAGTTTATTTTCGACGGCGTGAACGGAAATGTGTTTGCCCGAACTCAGAACTCAAAATCGACGAAATTGCCGACTGGGTCAAACCTGAACTCAATTGCAATCGCATTCAATAACGAAAGAATCACACAACATTTTAACTTTTTTTTTACAATTTAACAACATCAAGATCAAAGACAAGTTGGCACATGGTCCATAACTTTATAGATTGCGTGATAAAATCAACATGGCGTCAATTTCCTGTATCGCTCAACTCAATTCAATTCAATTCCACTTTTATTTTCTTACAAACACAATAAACAAATAACAAGCAATTAATTTCAATTAAACAATTAACTAAAGTAACTAATTAAGAACACAATCAACTTTGTTTAATGAAAATCTACCAATAAAAACAAAAGATATCAATGATTTTTGATCGAAAAACTTTTCAATTTAATTCCTTCGCGTAGTTTAATATTAATAATTCTTTATATATTTAATAATATTCCTACAAATCTAGATAAATGTTTTCTATGTTTATTATAATATCATATAATGTATAAGCACGCGATAGTCTGCAATACGATGCGAGCTACCAATTTTCATTAAACACGATAGTTAATTAACGCTTCAACATCGTTTAAGTTCGTTTTACTACTCATTACTTATACTCGGAGTCTTTGAACTAACACCACGCAATGATAACTAAACACTCGACAAAACCCTTTTCAATGCATGGTGTTCTTCAACGTGTCCCACGAGTTGATTATAACCTCAATCGTTCAAGCTTCGAAAGAATGCGATAACGTGTTGCTCGTTATCGATGAATAATCTATATTAACAACAACAACAACAACGGTAACATCGTTTTACCTCGTAACGCATTTAACCATTCAAAAATATTTGAATAAACGGTGCTATTATAGTCATTATGAGTGTCTGTTTGGTGCTTGAACATAAAAATATTGAAATGTTGAAATGTGTACAAGCTAGTCATAGTTTTAGCGTTGATTTTTTTCGAACGGAAATTTCGATATGTTGTGTATGAAAGTATTTCCTGTGTCGACTACATCGAGTTGGTTAGGTAGTAGAGGCATGCAAGTGTAGATAACAATGCGCTCGTTTGATGATTAATATTATCAACAATTGTACGCAAATATCGGTTATTATGTACGCACTAATGAACTCATAACGTGTTCTCTTTTTTTTGTGGAGTCAACAATTATGTTATCTGGTTACCTGGTGGTATTATGTTTAATTTTTTTTTTTGTTATTGTCATGGATGTAGGTATAATTTGAGTATTGATACTGATTATTGATTAATATATTTTTTATATAAGGAGGAAGGAGGAAGGAGGAAGGAGGAAGGAGGAAGGAGGAAGGAGGAAGGAGGAAGGAGGAAGGAGGAAGGAGGAAGGAGGAAGGAGGAAGGAGGAAGGAGGAAG
>JARJDS010046559.1:0-13037 GCA_030264155.1 Atheta pasadenae
TCGTTCGCTCGACGACGGTTGTGTGTTGTCGCTACGCCAGGGGTGCTTGCGAACGACGCTGGAGACGGCTTGCGACTAGCTGGAGAACGAGCCGGAGAGAGTACCAGCCGCCGCCGCTGATGTTGACGCTGCTTGCCATGTCGACCGGGTCCGCCTACGCACAAGCTGGTGGCCGCGCACCCTTTGCGCTTCTCACTGCCCCACCACTTTTTGCTTTGCATCTATCTCTGTTTCACTTTGTCGCGTTTATTGTTCTTTCATTCTATGTATCACGTACAGTAGGTATGAAATGTAGATAGATATGTGTTAACTATTTGTTTGTCAATGTAAAATTATGAATATGGATATGAATATGAATATGTATACATGTTGAAATAATGTTGATATAAGTTTTATTAAGAGTTTAAAGTTAATTATAACTTTAGTTGTTTTTTATGGTTAATTTTTTTGTTGATTTATTTCATAATTGGCTCGAATATTAATTAAATGTTTAAAAAAAATTAACAAAACTAGTTTATAATTAACTACTGGTTATTTAGTAATATTGTTTTAACAAACGTTTTGTGTTTTTTTATAAAATTTAATGTAAAAAAAATGTTTAAACACTTATCGACATTATAACAAAAAGTTATTAGTTTGTTAGTTTAATAAAAACTAAAACATAAACAATAAATCAAATTAATGTTAACAAGCAATCGGCAACTTTATTTGATTTTGCAGCTGATTCAATTTTGTTGACACGTAAAAATTGCAATTTCAATTATGCCAAACACGTGCCGTTTTAATTAAATTGCAACTTTACGTTTGCGTTCTGCATTTTGCGTATCTAACTTTATCGAATTTGATTGTAGACACTAAAACCTATATAATGACCGCAATGTTACGTGTGCATGGATCAAATCAAAACTTTTCAACACAAAAAGCATTGAAGATGAAAAACAACCCCCTGAAACCCAATTAAAACATCGTAATTACAATTTGCTAAAAATTCAGCAGATATTTCATCAATATGTAAATTCTAATTTTGTATTACTAATATTTATAATATAATAAATTAATTAAAATATGTAAATATCATTTGTTTTTAAATTTAAAATTAACCAAAAAGATAAAAAAAGATTGAAATTATAAAATTTTTGGTGACAATTTTCAAGTTGTAAGTTTGAATTTGAATTTTTCAATTTTCATAATTCGCTTGAACTAAACTTCCAATTTAAACAAAACTGGAGTATTTTATCAAATTATATAACTACGATAAAATGTTTATTCATATATTATAACAAATTTTATTCAAGGTATGTCTCCAATATGGGTGTTTTACACCTTAATTAATAAATTATTACACGTAAACAAAATAAAAATAATTTCTTCATTAAAATTTAATCCGAAAACACCTTTTACGTTTTACAAAATGATAAATTTTATATGAATTGTTTATGGAGTATTTCAATATAAATTACATCAATTGAGAATACTGGATTGCAAATGTAATGCTATGGTTATCCATCGTCGTCCACAAGGCGTGTTCACTGAAAATTTAAGCTACCGACGACCTGACAGCCTCTGACACTAAACGATTTTAAATGTGCTTGGAACGTTTATAAATTTTACGGGCGAAAGCACCTTTCACCTTTTCATCTCGTGTCGAACTTCAGTTTATTCTTCTCCGGTCGCTTTAAGCCGGATCAGAAGCGGCGTTTGCTCTTTCGGACCACGACGTTGAACATTTTAAGACAAAAGAACGTTAAAGAGATTTGAATAATGCTGAAGTATACATTTCAACGTTTCAAATACTTGGAATATTTTTAGAAAAAAACCAAGGACTTTTTTTTGTTTTATTCGTATTGTGTGCTATGTCCCGGCGCCTCCACGTAATACTGTCAATACAATTTATCCTATCATTTTTGAATCAAAACAAAAATTACAAAAATAATTAAATAATTATGTAAACCATGATGTAACAATTAACTTATTAATTAAAAACTATTTTGCTAAAAATATCAAAACGCAAATAAAAAATAATCCATAAAATGTTTGCAATTTTTTTTTCACAAACAAACCAACATTGATCCATAATATACCCAATTTTTTTTTTAATTCATACAAATATATAAGTGCGTCAATGACGTATTAAGTACGTCCCTCCAACGCACTTCATCAATTACATTCATCAACTTCAGCGACAATTCCGTGTATCTATAATTTCATTAATGATACGCTGCTTCTCTACTTCTACTTTCGCATTCATGTCCAATACAACAGAATATTATTATGGAAATGATTGATTATTTTATGTATACATACACACAAACTAAGTGTCGATTCCTTCTTTGTCGTAGTCCTTGAAGACTATTTTTGGCCGCATGAAATATTTCAACACAAATTAAACGTTAAAGAAAACTAAATATCCTAAAATATATTTTTTAATTATTTTCTTGTAATAAATCTAAACAAAACAAAAAACATAATGAACAACCCTTAGGTAATTTGTTAATTAATTAATTCAATTATAAATATTTTTTTGGAAATTACAGTAATCTACCAAACACAATTATTTGTTTGTTCGGATTAATCCAGAGTAAAAATTACTTAACCGAATAAACATTGCCTAATATTTTCGTTTTGTTTTCTTGCTTTCATTCTTTATCTGTATTTTGTGAAATTGCGCAAAGATCATCACATTGTTTTTATTTAATTTATTCTGGACTCTGGTCGCTTGTATGTTGCCGAGCTGGGAAGTAGGTCGGTGGTTGTGAGAAAATTCCAAAAGCTACAAAACGGGTCAAGGACGAAGGCATGAACGTTACATTACGACGCTTACGTAGGTACTTAGTTAAGAGATACGTGCGGCGCGTCGGAATGTCTACGCACGCCGATGTTGGTGGTGGCGGTGGAATATGCTGGTGTGTAACACCCCCAGCTCGCCGCCATTGATCAATTCTGAGTAACAACAAGATACGATGGCTTTTTTGTGTTTCGGTGTCGCATACGCATTGCAGCGTGTGTTTTCCACCGTCGGTGAGACAAGTATATTCGTACAAGGACGCAAGAAATGTTTCTCTCAATTTTTTTGTGCCCTCGTCTTTTGTTTCTGTCTTTATTAGGCGGCGCGACGCTCACATCGCAAGCAACAAGTAATTTTGAAATCGATTTTTTTATGGAGGTAGCTTAATGCTTTTTTTATTAGGTGGTAAACTTTGTTTTCTAAATTATTTATTAAGATAATACACAATTTTATGTTTTTATACGTGGTTGATAATAAAATATGGATTTAAGTGTGTGAGTTGAAATATTTAACCTCAAAACGAGGAGTTTTAGATGTGAGAACATAAAAATGTTTCAGTTTAATTTGAGGGTATTTTTAATAAACAAATATATTCTTATAATAATTAAAAAATTGTTTAAACCAAAGTTGTAGATAATTTTGTTTAAATCAAACAAAATTCAAATAAATTTCAAATTAATATACAAAAACTAACATTAAACGTATATCGTGGAGGCGCCGGGCAAAACTTCCAATAAACTACAAAACAATATATTAAACTAATAACATCCTAAATATCATAAACCCGTAACACTAAACCTTCTCACCTACATGAACCCTTTGACATCCTTACCACGCAAATCCGTGCCTCTAATAATCCTGTTTGAGTTCCTCACTTTCTGATTACGACTCGCCCAGCATGCTTCGCAAAATATTTGCAATAAATTTTGAATGATGATATTAACACAGTTTCGCAGTCAAAGTCGAGTGTTGTGGTTGCTCGTAAATCACACACGCCATACGTTATGTGCCTACTACAATCCTCAACCAGCAGGCGGCAGGACGCCCAGTAATGTACGCGACGTCCTACACGCAGGATTACATCGTATTACAACGCATTATGATGTATTAGGACATTTTACGCACCTTGATTCATCACATGATCAAAACCTCCCCAACAAAAAGGATTAAAACATCACAAAACCACACAATTAACCTCAAAATCAACAACTGAAAATAAACTCAAAGCTTAAAGTTTACAATTGCAAAGCAATCTTACACCAAATTGTTAAATCATGATATTAGGGTTGTGCTAGTTGCATACAAGGGTAATTCCATGAGTATAACTCACCGCCAACGTCGGAACTATGCCCGCCGCATGTGACATTAGAACGACGCACAATTAGAAACCCCGTCGCGTGTCGCCATTCTACTTGTGGCCAGCCGAGCCGCAAAACGACGACAACGGGTGGTATGCGCAGAGAAACGTAATCATCTGGAGGCGGTACGCGTCTAAGTTGCGCTTAAGACAAAGCTGTTTTGCATTCTAGCCATCTGACCGCAGCGCAACAATTGCAAGACGCTTTAATTATTATATACTGCTTTATACACAACCCACACAACACCTACAAGATCATTTTTCAGCTTAATATTTCATTATGCATACATTTATTATATTTATTATATTACAGGTTGTTGAAATTAGAAATAATTCTGAAGAATAATTTCTCAAATTATTTTAAATTATTTTGTTTATTTAGTTTTTTATTTGAACTCTTGTTTCATTGATTTTTATGTTTTTTATTATAATATTAATGTTCAGTACATAACAAAATGGTTGTTTGTTTTCATATGCTTGAAAAAATTTTGTTCGCAGAACGTGGGTGAATTTCTACTAAATAAAAAAAGGAAACAAAAGAAAAAAAAAATTATTTGAACACAAACATTCCACCTTTCTAGCCTCGGAAATATTCGCACAGCAAAAGAGTGCGAAAAAACTTGTCGCACACACAATGCCAATCTCACCACTTTACAGTCTAGCAGCAGTTTCACAAATTCCTGCCGACCTGCTGCTGCGCTTTACTTTCTTTGTGCTTTGCGTTGAATATTCAAAAAAAACTCGACACCGTGTGCGTTTCAAGAAAAACAAATATGTAAATGAGTTTTAATTTATGAATAATTTGGTTTGAATTAACCTAACTATAAAAAAAAAAACATTAAAAATCATATAACGAAATATACAAAAAAAAATACTTCTCTTTTCACACGTTTTTTTGTTTTAATTTTCAAGTTAATAGTTGTATTACACTTAGTGTTTTGTTTGTTTATTGTTTTTAGTTTTCTTTTATTTCAATGCAATTGTTTTCAATTGTTTAGAACTTTTTTTTATGCAAAAAATGAAATAAAAAATGTAATGTAAAGATAAAGTGTAATTTTGGATGTGGCAACCACACTTTTAAGCGTTCAGACTCAACTTTAACTAATGCTGAAATTAATCTTAATTTAAATTTTTGGCCAAACATGAAAAATGTCTGACGTTACTGGATGCCAACCGAAACAAAGTACAAAGTACTAGGCAAAAGCACTTAAAACATTTAACGAGTGTAAATTGTTTTTTGCTTTACATTCTTTACAATTTATTTTTTTCATTATGAATTTCATTTTTTGCGTTCTACAAAACAAATACACAACATATCAAAGAAAACAGAACAAAATCATAGATTTTTAAGTTTGTTTTGCAGGAAAAACTTAAAACAAATAAATAACACAAACTAAGATAAACAATTGCAAAACCAAACAATTGAAATTGATATTAAAACTAAGCAAACAAAACTCCATAAAATTGAAAACAAACTACGATCATAAAATTCAACATTTTAAATAAAACAAAACACGCATGTTCTACAATAAAAGACATGCTATGACAAAAAAATTACATAATGATGTAACAAACTGTATAAATTTGTATACATCGTATTAGGTTTACGATGCAAACATTATTCATATCTAAGCTTGGAAACGTGTAACTAGCGACCAGCAACCTGAGTTGTTGCGCATGTTGTGTACGTGTAAGGTCGGCGGCGGCAGCGGCATCATCAGCATGGCATATGAGCATAACGAGTCTCTTCGCGTGAACTTTGCATGAGAAAGGTGTTGCACGTCGTTTGCCCACCCATCGTGTTGGCAATCTATTCTATTCTGTTCTTGAAGTTGGCGATGCGAGAACGACAAGTCGAAATTGACTTTTGATATACTCTTCTCTCGCTTGCCTCACCACTCCACCTTTACGACATGAAAGTATTTTTTGGGGACCAATTTGTCCGCTTTGAAATAAACTCGACGCACATATTCCACATATTCTGAACGTTACGAATGTTGTAAATTTTATAAATAACTACGGAAATATCTTACTCAGATGTCTCATCAAATGATATCTAAATATACAAATCAAATCGTTATATAGATCTCATTTTATTTATAGTATAACCATTTTTTGTTTGATTTCTCTTCATTTGTTTGTAATTTGTGTTTTATTTTTGCTTGAAACGTTTACATTTTGTTTTATCTTAACTTGTTTATCTTATATAGTGTTTTGTTTTATTTCTAAAACCTCGAAAAATGTAATGTTGTTTGTTTTGTGTATGTGATTGATTTTCCGTAAAATTTGTTTGTTGGTTTCTGTTCCATTCTGTTTCAGTGTGAGTTAAACAAGTGATTTGTGTTTTTTTTTATTTATTTTGGGTATGTGGGGGGAGGGGGTATGTGAGCATCCTATTTTAGGTTCATCCTCGTGCTGCCTTGTGCTCAATGCAACCTTGAAACTGAATGGAACGCAGAGTGGAAGTGGAAAACGGAAGAAATACGAGATGACGTCATAGAATTATACACACCCTCTACTTTCACACACACACACTCAGATACAACATTCATCCTGAATTTTCCAATTCTAAAATGTTCACAACCAGAAATCTGAAATTTCAGTCAAAAAAATTTTCCATTTTAAATTTTTTATTATATATTATATAACCCAAATAAAATCCCATTTTGAAGATTTATTGTAAAGTATATTTTATTTTCTATGATTTACTCATATTGCTTTTGTTTTTTTGGGGGGGAAATTGAAGAAAATGAACTGGAGCCACTTGCAGAAAACAATAGCATTGAGTTTCTTTCGTTTGGCTTGCGCACACCTCCAAAATAGTCTCGAAGGTATTGGAATTGCTTTCGGTACTCACGCAACAAACGCAAGAGGTCCTGTTTCCTTGTTTTCTCGGCGCTGGCATGGCGAGATGAAGAACTTTGGGGTGCTGGATAGCAAGGCGGGAGTGGTGGCAGTGGCGCAGCACCACTTGCGAGAGGAGCAGCACTATAAAAGTCTAAAAATAGACTTCGGACGACATGGGAATTTGGAAGTTTTCAACAAAGTAAAGTAAAAGAGTAAAGGTTTTAAAAGAATCCTTCCTCACTCAGATATTTTTGAGATAACATTTATTATTATATGATAAAAAAATAAAATTATAAATGAAAACAAATGAATTTATTGACAAAAAAAGAAAACAAACATAAACAAAAAATTAATGAAGAAACAAAACAAAATTCTCTAAACTAAACTAAAATAAAAAAAACAAAAAACAATTGACTATCAATCAATCTTAAAACTATCAGTAAAAACAAATAACAGATTTATTTTGTTTTATATTCGGATTGTTTTGTTTGTTTCGGTTGTTTAGAGTAAAAGTAATAAAAATAAAAAAAAGATGAAAGGATTAAATGAAAATGAGCAACAGCATGTCCTTGAGAACGCAAACATTTACTTATACACACACACAAATAAACTATTATTCTTTCCCCTGTTATATTTTTAGGCTGTAATCCTATGTGTTGTGTTTGTGTGTGTAGATTCTGGCGTGTGTCCTGCGCCTTGCGTTGTTGTGTGATCCTTCCACTGAACAACCCAACAGGTAGCTGTAGCTGTTTCTGTTTCTGTTTCGGTTTTACTGCTTACAATTTTAGGTTATATAAATATACCGTATGTTGCGTAAAATCAACATTTTATTTTTTATTGTTTTTGGGGCGGTTTTGGTTTTAAGGTTAGAATGTATGTAATTGATAGTAAATTGTGTGTGTTTTGTTAATGTAAATAAAATGAGGGTGTAAAGACATTTGGGGAGTGGTGTGTCGTCGGTTGCCGTCTCCGTCGGCGGCATATCTACGGATCGATGCGACGGCGGTTAGCCACCCTCGGCGCCCACACAATGCGGCCACCAATGGTTTGCTTTGCTCACGCGCATAGTCAAATTTTAGTTATTGAAAAATAGATTTGCATTTTTAGTTTTATTCATATTAGGTTACGTATTTTTCGGTTCGTCGGTTGTAGAGTTTTTTGTTTTAATTTTGTGTTGATCGGTAAATGTTTTGTTTAGTGTTAGGTTTGTGTTTTGTTTGTTTGGCGTGTACTTGTTTTGTTTTTTGTGTTTTGTTTATTAAGTGTTTTTCTTTTTTGTTTTTTTTTGTGTTGTGTTTGTTTTGTAGAAAGAAGGTGTGTGTTTTAGTCGTCGTGGTAGTTCTCAGAAGAGAGTTGGTACATCAGGATAGTAGCAGATATGCTAATAAACAAGAACATTAATCATTCGCGCGCCGCCGTCGTTGCCGCCATTGTGCCGATATTACCGACGATGCTGCTATGCTGCTGTTGCCGCCTGATGTAGCACATTGCCGCCGGTTTCATTTGTTTATCGACGAGAATTGCGAATCCGCTTCACGGCGTTTGGTGCGTTTTGTACGAATGTGTAGACATATCAACAACGTCAGCGTGACGTCGGCGGCTACACCCACAATCGACACAATCAACAACTGAATCATATATATCTACATTATATGCGTTTAACAATGTATTTAATATAACATAATGTTTCAACATCAACAAACAAACAAAAACAAAACAAACCTAAAGTAATCGACATGTAACAAAATCCAAATAATTGAATAAAACAAAAGATGATCAAGTAAACAAACTCTGATTGACCCCCAACTTATGAACCAAACATGTAACAAGAATGATTTTATTGATGAAAAACAAAACAAGAAGAAAGCCAAGCAAAACTAAAACAAATAATTAAAATTTTTGTTTTTAAAAATAATAAATTAATGAAAAAATAATGTATAATCTGTAATAAGCACATATTCACATAATAAAAGTTTCCGGCAAACATAAAGATAATAGCTTGAGATCCGGGAAAACCGGAAAAAGTCTTAGGTAAAAGTATGTAAGTAATGTCTTCATCATTTCCTTTTTTCTCGTTCGCACATCATACAAATTATCGTAAACCTTTACTTTCTTTCATATCTTTTCCCTTGCTTCACACTTTCGTCATTGGTATTCCCCCTAAAAATAATAATAAAAAAAATAACTATGTGAGTATGCATTTATCACCCACGCAAAAATGTTCTTTTCTTTCTTTTCCGAACTAAAATCTGCTAACCATACCTCCTAAAACTAAAACTAAAACTGTTCTATACTAAAAGAATCGTCGTTACATTTTACGAAGTCATTTACTATCGGCTCGGAGGGCGCTAATAGTTTCGCGCAGTGTCATTTCGCACAACATTTCGATACATCTTGAATGAGTATGCTGAAGAAGTGACGCAAGAAAACGTTTTACGCGTATTATGTTGCATTTTGCAAAGAGTTGAAAGTCGAGGAGCTAAAGTCGGGCGTCGCGTATAACTACCCGGTGGTGTGGTGATGAAGGGATCAAAACGTCGGATAAACTCTCCGACGAATGACGAAAATTGCTAGCTTTAGCTCTAGATTTTACTATCGCCATTCACACTACTACACCCGTGAGAAGAAAAGTGTAGGCGCTGCCTCTGTTTTTACTCAAGTTTACTGCGCACGGCGTATTTTTGCAGGACCTTTCTTTGTAAGTAGTAGTTGCCGAGGACCGAGTTTTAGTTCTTTCAGGACACAGTGCCAGCGCCGCCAAAGTGCGATAGTAAAAACTTTACACTTCCTATCACTTGCTCGGACTTCGATTCTACGGCGTACAACGTGATGAGAAAATGAAAATAAAACATCCCCTTTTAGTGCAAGATACTGACTTATGGATGACAACTACGTCAAAACGTCATAGCAAGTGCAACTTAGTTAAATTTTACAATTACCTTTTTAGATTTTAAGATTTGTTTGCTAGTTTTTCTTTTGTTTGTTTGTTTTTATCTTCTTTTGTTTTATGCTGAATGTGTGGGTTTTGTTGGATTTCTGTGTGGTTGTTGATAAGTTTGATAATCATTTGTTTTATTCCATATTTATATTTGTTAGAATTTTTTTTGTTGTGTATTTGTTTTGTTTTTAAATTTAATTTATTCTTTGTTTAGTTTTTATTAATTTCTTTGTGTTTTGTTTTGCGTGACATTTATTTATTTACTTGGTAAATCCCACAACTTTTCTTTTAATCTCAATTTTCTCACTTTGTTAACTTTTCCAATTTCGTTTTTCGTTCTTTACTTAGGACTTGGGATTTTGCATTAAAATACCGAAAACCCACGTCGGGCATGAACAACATTCCCAACAATTTTAATGTCATTATTGCGCATGAAAACCTAAAGTAATGATAACGCAAAATGCAAAGTACGTCAGTACTCAACCTTCGTTTGTTTCAATTTCGTCCATTTTGCTACGTCCGATAAAGATACCAATCTTTGATCTTTTTTACAAAATGCCGCCAGCTCTACCGTCAACTTCTGCCAACACAAAAAAATATACGTTTGATACGTTATTACGTCTTATACTTTTAAGTAACAGCATCAGATTCTAAAAAATATCAAAGAAATTTTAATAACTTCCATAAAGTTATTTCTTTAGTTAAAACATTTTGTTTCTGGGAAGATTTAATTTTTATTTTACAGTTTGTAGTATTAACTAAGAATAATGTGTTGGTTGAATAGAATAGAATCTACTGTCTGTGGGGAGAGTTTTTTTCTAAAAGTATAGTAACAAAAAGCGTGCCCTTGTTGGGGGGAAAATACGCCTTTCGTACGTGTTTAGAGTAAACAAAGTCGTTCTTTATTTGCTTTACGTTCGCTCACTTTATCTGTTGTTTTATTTTCTCGCGAGTCGTTTCGTTACCCCCTCGTGGGCGATGGTGGGCGCGCGTTCATTTTTATGTGGCGCAAGTTTTCCTTTCATATTTCTTCGCTTTTCTTACGCGTTTTATCAGGACGCAAGCGTCTATCGTCATAATTTACCATTTCTAGTAAACTCTTTGCCGCTTAAACTATCCTGCCATTTATTATACCTTCATTTATTTTACAATATCTATTTTTATTTTTGCTTACAAATAACATTAAATTGTACTGGGTACATACATAAAATTTGAATAAAATTTAAAAAAAATGTAATCGAGAACAAAACAAAATCAAAACGTAGAGAACATACATAAAAACTAACAAAACAAAATTTGACAGAAAAGATAGAATAAACGTAAACGAAAGATATTTTAAAACATTTTTTAACTAATTTAGTTCATTTTTCTGCGTCTAATTTGCTATATTCTAAAATTATCCCATTGAGGATAATTTTAGCTCAGTTACAAAACTCACCCGACACTCGCAATGTGTCATTTCCGATCCGAATTCAATGCGTCCAACGAACATGTAATGCGCATTTAAAAATTAGATTTACGTGTTTTATAATTTTTCAATTTTAGCTTGCCAAACACGATGGCCTACATTTCATTATTTATTAAACAGTTTAAATCTATAATTAATCTGCTGAAATGCTTTCTTTCTTATTTACACTTGCCAGGCACATCTTAGTTGCATAACATTTAAATGTTTTGTAATTTAATTTCACAAGAAAATATTTGTTCACAATATAAGCTAATAAAAAAAATAAAGTGGGTATTCTTTACACAACAAATAACAAATGAATGACGGCGTGAAAAGCATCAGTGTAATATAACAAAATAAAAATATAAAAGTATAAAATGAAAATATTACTATTGTACGTGATGTTGAAATAAGTACCTACAGCTGAGTGTGGAAAAACGTGTGGAAAATGTTAACGTTAAATATTATATGGGGGTTGAAATTAAATACAATTTATATAAAAATAACGTGGAGTACAAGCTAAAAAGCTTGAAAATTACACGCATTACAAACAAAATAGCAAATAAAACAAAGCGAATGTAATGATTAAAAAACAAATGAATCCGAGAACAAACAAAACATTAAAATATTTAAATGAAAACACCATTTTAGAAAACGTTTAACCCAAAAACAAAATCAATAGGTTCGTAAACAGCCAATCAAAACACAAAATAAAAACATCACAACTTTGTTATGAGTATTATTATACAATAAAACAAAGCAATCCAAATAGCAAAACATTTCTGTTGTTTTGAATTTAAAACCAAACAATTGATGCAAAATATTGAATAAAACATACTATATTATAAAATTATTGGTGTTAACACAATTTGTATATAATTTTTGTGCTTAAGTTAAATGTTTATGTTACGTAGTTCTGTTTGGTTTTGTTTTGTTTTGAAAATTTAATATTTTATGTAAAACATTATGTTGTAGGTACAGTTAACAACAGTTGGCCAGATTAATTAAATTGCACGTATGTAAATGCACGACATACATATTTAATTATATCAGCGGTCTCTAGTTGCGCAACATTTTTATTATAACGCGCTCTCAGCTTTTATAGCACACTCACACACTTGCATGTATATACTCTGAGTTCATATTTAGTAGATATGTATTCAGCTGAGTGCTGAAAAGTTAGAGTTCCCGTGACATTTTTACGGTGAATTCGCAAGTAAAAAAGTAAAAATTAATTAAATTTGCGCGTAAATTCAACAAAAGTACTTTTTGCGAGTCGGCCGCAAGCTATTTGTTTAAGTAATTAAACGTGATAAGTAGATAAGTCTGAAAAAGTATTATATAATGTTTGTCTTCAAAATTTATATGCTTCAATGATTTTTTTTTGTTGCGGAAATGTATTATCAACGTTTTTCATTATAAACATTTTTGACCAAACAAAACAAATTACGTTAAATCATTTAATAAGCCATGAACTAAAATTGAAATCATTTTATTAATTAAAGTTTCAACAAGAAAAGAAAACAAAAAAACCGTTTGATGTGTGATCAAAGGTTGAAAAAGTATATTTAGCGTAAATACTCACCATAATTGTAAACAAAACCTATTTAAAGTGTTGGCAATCTTCAAAAAAAAGTCTCCATACTTTATCTAACATTTCCAA